>JAFELL010001015.1:0-47276 GCA_019059645.1 Caranx melampygus
GCTAACAAGCAGCCCTCGGACAGGGACCCTCAGCCGCGCATGCTCAGTCACAACACACACTCACTCATAGTAGCCCGGGGGGGCAGCTTGACCGCTGTGATTACGAGCTACGTGGGGAGCCCGGACCACCGTTGGCAAAACCTGGCCAGGCTAACAAGCAGCCCTCGGACAGGGACCCTCAGCCGCGCATGCTCAGTCACACACACCCACTCACTCATAGTAGCCCGGGGGGCAGCTTGACCCGCTGTGATTACGAGCTACGTGGGGAGCGGAACCACCGTTGGCAAACCCTGCCAGGCTAACAAGCAGCCTCGGACAGGGACCCTCAGCCGCGCATGCTCAGTCACACACAAACACACATCACTCATAGTAGCCGGGGGGCAGCTTGACCGCTGTGATTACGAGCTACGTGGGGAGCCGGACCACCGTTGGCAAACCCTGGCCAGGCTAACAAGCAGCCACGGACAGGGACCTCAGCGCGCATGCTCAGTCACACAATACACACAACTCACTCATAGTAGCCCCGGGGGGCAGCTTGACCGCTGTGATTACGAGCTACGTGGGGAGCCGGACCACCGTTGGAAACCCTGGCCAGGCTAACAAGCAGCCCTCGGACAGGGACCCTCAGCCGCGCATGCTCAGTCACACACACACACACTCACTCATAGTAGCCCGGGGGGCAGCTTGACCGCTGTGATTACGAGCTACGTGGGGAGCCGGACCACCGTTGGCAAACCCTGGCCAGGCTAAAAGCAGCCCTCGGACAGGGACCTCAGCCGCGCATGCTCAGTCACACACACACTCACTCATAGTAGCCCGGGGGGCAGCTTGACCGCTGTGATTACGAGCTACGTGGGAGCCGGACCACCGTTGGCAAACCCTGGCCAGGCTAACAAGCAGCCCTCGGACAGGGACCTCAGCGCGGCCATGCACAGCACACACACACACACCACTCATAGTAGCCCGGGGGGCAGCTTGACCGCTGTGTTACGAGCTACGTGGGGGAGCCGGACCACCGTTGGCAAACCCTGGCCAGGCTAACAAGCAGCCCTCGGACAGGGACCCTCCGACCGCGCATGCTCAGTCACACACACCACTCACTCATAGTAGCCCGGGGGGGCAGCTTGACCGCTGTGATACGAGCTACGTGGGGAGACGGACCACCGTTGGCAAACCCTGGCCAGGCTAAAAGCAGCCCTCGGACAGGGACCCTCGCGCATGCTCAGTCACACACACACACACACTCACTCATAGTAGCCCGGGGGGCAGCTTGACCGCTGTGATTACGAGCTACGGGGAGCCGGACCACCGTTGGAAACCCTGGCCAGGCTAACAAGCAGCCCTCGGACAGGGACCCTCAGCGCGCATGCTCAGTCACACACACACACACTCACTCATAGTAGCCCCGGGGGCAGCTTGACCGCTGTGATTACGAGCTACGTGGGGAGCCGGACACCGTTGGCAAACCTGGCCAGGCTAACAAGCAGCCCTCGGACAGGACCCTCAGCCCGCGCATGCTCAGTCACACACACACTCACTCATAGTAGCCCGGGGGGCAGCTTGACCGCTGTGATTACGAGCTACGTGGGGAGCCGGACCACCGTTGGCAAACCCTGGCCGGCTAACAGCAGCCCTCGGACAGGGACCCTCAGCCGCGTGCTCAGTCACACACACACTCACTCATAGTAGCCCCGGGGGGCAGCTTGACCGCTGTGATTACGAGCTACGTGGGGAGCCGGACCACCGTTGGCACCTGGCCAGGCTAACAAGCAGCCCTCGGACAGGGACCCTCAGCCGCGCATGCTCAGTCACACACACACACTCACTCATAGTAGCCCCGGGGGGCAGCTTGACCGCTGTGATTACGAGCACGTGGGGAGAGCCGGACCACCGTTGGCAAACCCTGGCCAGGCTAACAAGCAGCCCTCGGACAGGGACCCTCAGCCGCGCATGCTCAGTCACACACACACACTCACTCATAGTAGCCCCGGGGGCAGCTTGACCGCTGTGTACGAGCTACGTGGGGAGCCGGACCACCGTTGGCAAACCCTGGCCAGGCTACCAGCAGCCCTCGGACAGGGACCCTCAGCCGCGCATGCTCAGTCACACACACAAACACACTCACTATAGTAGCCCCGGGGGGCAGCTTGACCGCTGTGATTACGAGCTACGTGGGGAGCCGGACCACCGTTGGCCAAACCCTGGCCAGGCTAACAGCAGCCCTCGGACAGGGACCCTCAGCCGCGCATGCTCAGTCACACACACACACTCACTCATAGTAGCCCGGGGGGCAGCTTGACCGCTGTGATTACGAGCTACGTGGGGAGCCGGACCACCGTTGGCAAACCCTGGCCAGGCTAACAAGCAGCCCTCGGACAGGGACCCTCAGCCGCGCATGCTCAGTCACACACACACACACTCACTCATAGTAGCCCGGGGGGCAGCTTGACCGCTGTGATACGAGCTACGTGGGGAGCCGGACCACCGTTGGCAAACCTGGCCAGGCTAACAAGCAGCCCTCGGACAGGGACCCTCAGCCGCGCATGCTCAGTCACACACACACTCACTCATAGTAGCCCCGGGGGGCAGCTTGACCGCTGTGATTACGAGCTACGTGGGGAGCCGGACCACCGTTGGCAAACCCTGGCAGGCTAACAAGCAGCCCTCGGACAGGGACCCTCAGCCGCCATGCAGTCACACACACACACACACACACACACTCACTCATAGTAGCCCCGGGGGGCAGCTTGACCGCTGTGATTACGAGCTACGTGGGGAGCCGGACCACGTTGGCAAACCCTGGCCAGGCTAACAAGCAGCCCTCGGACAGGGACCCTCAGCCGCGCATGCTCAGTCACACACACTCACTCATAGTAGCCCCGGGGGGCAGCTTGACCGCTGTGATTACGAGCTACGTGGGGAGCCGGACCACCGTTGGCAAACCCTGGCCAGGCTAACAAGCAGCCCTCGGACAGGGACCCTCAGCCGCGCATGCTCAGTCACACACACACACACACTCACTCATAGTAGCCCCGGGGGGCAGCTTGACCGCTGTGATTACGAGCTACGTGGGGAGCCGGACCACCGTTGGCAAACCCTGGCCAGGCTAACAAGCAGCCCTCGGACAGGGACCCTCAGCCGCGCATGCTCAGTCACACACACACACAAACTCACTCATAGTAGCCCGGGGGGCAGCTGGACCGCTGTGATACGAGCTACGTGGGGAGCCGGACCACCGTTGGCAAACCCTGGCCAGGCTAACAAGCAGCCCTCGGACAGGGACCCTCAGCCGCGCATGCTCAGTCACACACACACTCACTCATAGTAGCCCGGGGGGCAGCTTGACCGCTGTGATTACGAGCTACGTGGGGAGCCGGACCACCGTTGGCAAACCCTGGCCAGGCTAACAAGCAGCCCTCGGACAGGGACCCTCAGCCGCGCATGCTCAGTCACACACACACTCACTCATAGTAGCCCCGGGGGGCGCTTGACCGCTGTGATTACGAGCTACGTGGGGAGCCGGACCACCGTTGGCAAACCCTGGCCAGGCTAACAAGCAGCCCTCGGACAGGGCCCTCAGCGCGCATGCTCAGTCACACACACACTCACTCATAGTAGCCCGGGGGGCAGCTTGAACGCTGTGATTACGAGCTACGTGGGGAGCCGGACACCGTTGGCAAACCCTGGCCAGGCTAACAAGCAGCCCTCGGACAGGGACCCTCAGCCGCGCATGCTCAGTCACACACACACTCACTCATAGTAGCCCGGGGGGCAGCTTGACCGCTGTGATTACGAGCTACGTGGGGAGCCGGACCACCGTTGGCAAAACCCTGGCCAGGCTAACAAGCAGCCCTCGGACAGGGACCTCAGCCGCGCATGCTCAGTCACCACATACACACACTCACTCATAGTAGCCCGGGGGGCAGCTTGACGCTGTGATTACGAGCTACGTGGGAGCCGGACCACCGTGGCAAAACCTGGCCAGGCTAACAAGCAGCCCTCGGACAGGGACCCTCAGCCGCGCATGCTCAGTCACACACACACACACATCACTCATAGTAGCCCCGGGGGGCAGCTTGACCGCTGTGATTACGAGCTACGGGGGGAGCCGGACCACCGTTGGCAAACCCTGGCCAGGCTAACAAGCAGCCCTCGGACAGGGACCCTCAGCCGCGCATGCTCAGTCACACACACACACACTCACTCATAGTAGCCCCGGGGGCAGCTTGACCGCTGTGATTACGAGCTACGTGGGGGAGCCGGACCACCGTTGGCAAAACCTGGCCAGGCTAACAAGCAGCCCTCGGACAGGGACCCTCAGCCGCGCATGCTCAGTCACACACCCACTCACTCATAGTAGCCCCGGGGGGCAGCTTGACCGCTGTGATTACGAGCTACGTGGGAGCCGGACCACCGTTGGCAAACCCTGGCCAGGCTAACAAGCAGCCCTCGGACAGGGACCCTCAGCCGCGCATGCTCAGGCACACACACACACACACACACACACTCATAGTAGCCCGGGGGCAGCTTGACCGCTGTGATTACGAGCTACGTGGGGAGCCGGACCACTGGCAAACCCTGGCCAGGCTAACAAGCAGCCCTCGGACAGGGACCCTCAGCCGCGCATGCTCAGTCACACACACACTCACTCATAGTAGCCCCGGGGGGCAGCTTGACCGCTGTGATTACGAGCTACGTGGGGCCGGGACCACCGTTGGCAAACCTGGCCAGGCTAACAAGCAGCCTCGGACAGGACCCTCAGCCGCGCATGCTCAGTCACACACACACACACACTCACTCATAGTAGCCCGGGGGGCAGCTTGACCGCTGTGATTACGAGCTACGTGGGGAGCCGGACCACCGTTGGCAAACCCTGGCCAGGCTAACAAGCAGCCCTCGGACAGGGACCCTCAGCCGCGCATGCTCAGTCAACACATAACACACTCACTCATAGTAGCCCCGGGGGGCAGCTTGACCGCTGTGATTACGAGCTACGTGGGGAGCCGGACCACCGTTGGCAAACCCTGGCCAGGCTAACAAGCAGCCCTCGGACAGGGGACCCTCAGCCGCGCATGCTCAGTCACACACACACTCACAATAGTAGCCCCGGGGGGCAGCTTGAACGCTGTGATTACGAGCTACGTGGGGAGCCGGACCACCGTTGGCAAAACCTGGCCAGGCTAACAAGCAGCCCTCGGACAGGGACCTCAGCCGCGCATGCTCAGTCACACACACACACTCATCATAGTAGCCCGGGGGGGCAGCTTGACCGCTGTGATTACGAGCTACGTGGGGAGCCGGACCACCGTTGGCAAACCCTGGCCAGGCTAACAAGCAGCCCGGACAGGGACCCTCAGCCGCGCATGCTCAGTCACACACACACTCACTCATAGTAGCCGGGGGGCAGCTTGACCGCTGTGATTACGAGCTACGTGGGGAGCGGACCACCGTTGGCAAACCCTGGCCAGGCTAACAAGCAGCCCTCGGACAGGGACCCTCAGCCGCGCATGCTCAGTCACACACACACCACTCATAGTAAGCCCGGGGGGCAGCTTGACCGCTGTGATTACGAGCTACGTGGGGAGCCGGACCACCGTTGGCAACCCTGGCCAGGCTAACAAGCAGCCCTCGGACAGGGACCTCAGCCGCGCATGCTCAGTCACACAACACACACTCACTCATAGTAGCCCGGGGGGCAGCTTGACGCTGTGATTACGAGCTACGTGGGGAGCCGGACCACCGTTGGCAAACCCTGGCCAGGCTAACAAGCAGCCCTCGGACAGGGAACCTCAGCGCGCATGCTCAGTCACACACACCCACACACTCACTCATAGTAGCCCCGGGGGCAGCTTGACCGCTGTGATTACGAGCTACGTGGGGAGCCGGACCACCGTTGGCAAACCCTGGCCAGGCTAACAAGCAGCCCTCGGACAGGACCCTCAGCCGCGCATGCTCAGTCACACACACACACACACTCACTCATAGTAGCCCCGGGGGCAGCTTGACCGCTGTGATTACGAGCTACGTGGGGAGCGGACCACCGTTGGCAAACTGGCCAGGCTAACAAGCAGCCCTCGGACAGGGACCCTCAGCCGCGCATGCTCAGTCACACACACACTCACTCATAGTAGCCCCGGGGGGCAGCTTGACCGCTGTGATTACGAGCTACGTGGGGAGCCGGACCACCGTTGGCAAACCCTGGCCAGGCTAACAAGCAGCCCTCGGACAGGACCCTCAGCCGCGCATGCTCAGTCACACACACACACACACACTCACTCATAGTAGCCCCGGGGGGCAGCTTGACCGCTGTGATTACGAGCTACGTGGGGAGCCGGACCACCGTTGGCAAACCCTGGCCAGGCTAACAAGCAGCCCTCGGACAGGGACCCTCAGCCGCGCATGCTCAGTCACACACACACTCACTCATAGTAGCCCCGGGGGGCTTGACCGCTGTGATTACGAGCTACGTGGGGAGCCGGACCACCGTTGGCAAACCCTGGCCAGGCTAACAAGCAGCCCTCGGACAGGGACCCTCAGCCGCGCATGCTCAGTCAACACACACACTCACTCATAGTAGCCCCGGGGGGCAGCTTGACCGCTGTGATTACGAGCTACGTGGGGAGCCGGACCACCGTTGGCAAACCCTGGCCAGGCTAACAAGCAGCCCTCGGACAGGGACCCTCAGCCGCGCATGCTCAGTCACACACACACACTCACTCATAGTAGCCCCGGGGGCAGCTTGACCGCTGTGATTACGAGCTACGTGGGAGCCGGACCACCGTTGGCAAACCCTGGCCAGGCTAACAAGCAGCCCTCGGACAGGGACCCTCAGCCGCGCATGCTCAGTCACACACACACACACTCACTCATAGTAGCCCCGGGGGCAGCTTGACCGCTGTGATTACGAGCTACGTGGGAGCCGGACCACCGTTGGCAAACCCTGGCCAGGCTAACAAGCAGCCCTCGGACAGGGACCCTCAGCCGCGCATGCTCAGTCACACACACACTCACTCATAGTAGCCCCGGGGGCAGCTTGACCGCTGTGATTACGAGCTACGTGGGGAGCCGGACCACCGTTGGCAAACCCTGGCCAGGCTAACAAGCAGCCCTCGGACAGGGACCCTCAGCCGCGCATGCTCAGTCACACACACACTCACTCATAGTAGCCCCGGGGGGCAGCTTGACCGCTGTGATTACGAGCTACGTGGGGAGCCGGACCACCGTTGGCAAACCCTGGCCAGGCTAACAAGCAGCCCTCGGACAGGGACCCTCAGCCGCGCATGCTCAGTCACACACACACTCACTCATAGTAGCCCCGGGGGGCAGCTTGACCGCTGTGATTACGAGCTACGTGGGGAGCCGGACCACCGTTGGCAAACCCTGGCCAGGCTAACAAGCAGCCCTCGGACAGGGACCCTCAGCCGCGCATGCTCAGTCACACACACACACTCACTCATAGTAGCCCCGGGGGGCAGCTTGACCGCTGTGATTACGAGCTACGTGGGGAGCCGGACCACCGTTGGCAAACCCTGGCCAGGCTAACAAGCAGCCCTCGGACAGGGACCCTCAGCCGCGCATGCTCAGTCACACACATACACACACTCACTCATAGTAGCCCCGGGGGCAGCTTGACCGCTGTGATTACGAGCTACGTGGGGAGCCGGACCACCGTTGGCAAACCCTGGCCAGGCTAACAAGCAGCCCTCGGACAGGGACCCTCAGCCGCGCATGCTCAGTCACACACACACACAACTCACTCATAGTAGCCCCGGGGGCAGCTTGACCGCTGTGATTACGAGCTACGTGGGGAGCCGGACCACCGTTGGCAAACCCTGGCCAGGCTAACAAGCAGCCCTCGGACAGGGACCCTCAGCCGCGCATGCTCAGTCACACACACACTCACTCATAGTAGCCCCGGGGGGCAGCTTGACCGCTGTGATTACGAGCTACGTGGGGAGCCGGACCACCGTTGGCAAACCCTGGCCAGGCTAACAAGCAGCCCTCGGACAGGGACCCTCAGCCGCGCATGCTCAGTCACACACACACTCACTCATAGTAGCCCCGGGGGGCAGCTTGACCGCTGTGATTACGAGCTACGTGGGGAGCCGGACCACCGTTGGCAAACCCTGGCCAGGCTAACAAGCAGCCCTCGGACAGGGACCCTCAGCCGCGCATGCTCAGTCACACACACACTCACTCATAGTAGCCCCGGGGGGCAGCTTGACCGCTGTGATTACGAGCTACGTGGGGAGCCGGACCACCGTTGGCAAACCCTGGCCAGGCTAACAAGCAGCCCTCGGACAGGGACCCTCAGCCGCGCATGCTCAGTCACACACACACACACTCACTCATAGTAGCCCCGGGGGGCAGCTTGACCGCTGTGATTACGAGCTACGTGGGGAGCCGGACCACCGTTGGCAAACCCTGGCCAGGCTAACAAGCAGCCCTCGGACAGGGACCCTCAGCCGCGCATGCTCAGTCACACACACACACACTCACTCATAGTAGCCCCGGGGGGCAGCTTGACCGCTGTGATTACGAGCTACGTGGGGAGCCGGACCACCGTTGGCAAACCCTGGCCAGGCTAACAAGCAGCCCTCGGACAGGGACCCTCAGCCGCGCATGCTCAGTCACACACACACACACTCACTCATAGTAGCCCCGGGGGGCAGCTTGACCGCTGTGATTACGAGCTACGTGGGGAGCCGGACCACCGTTGGCAAACCCTGGCCAGGCTAACAAGCAGCCCTCGGACAGGGACCCTCAGCCGCGCATGCTCAGTCACACACACACACACTCATAGTAGCCCCGGGGGGCAGCTTGACCGCTGTGATTACGAGCTACGTGGGGAGCCGGACCACCGTTGGCAAACCCTGGCCAGGCTAACAAGCAGCCCTCGGACAGGGACCCTCAGCCGCGCATGCTCAGTCACACACACACTCACTCATAGTAGCCCCGGGGGCAGCTTGACCGCTGTGATTACGAGCTACGTGGGGAGCCGGACCACCGTTGGCAAACCCTGGCCAGGCTAACAAGCAGCCCTCGGACAGGGACCCTCAGCCGCGCATGCTCAGTCACACACACACTCACTCATAGTAGCCCCGGGGGGCAGCTTGACCGCTGTGATTACGAGCTACGTGGGGAGCCGGACCACCGTTGGCAAACCCTGGCCAGGCTAACAAGCAGCCCTCGGACAGGGACCCTCAGCCGCGCATGCTCAGTCACACACACACACACACTCACTCATAGTAGCCCCGGGGGCAGCTTGACCGCTGTGATTACGAGCTACGTGGGGAGCCGGACCACCGTTGGCAAACCCTGGCCAGGCTAACAAGCAGCCCTCGGACAGGGACCCTCAGCCGCGCATGCTCAGTCACACACACACACACACTCACTCATAGTAGCCCCGGGGGCAGCTTGACCGCTGTGATTACGAGCTACGTGGGGAGCCGGACCACCGTTGGCAAACCCTGGCCAGGCTAACAAGCAGCCCTCGGACAGGGACCCTCAGCCGCGCATGCTCAGTCACACACACACACACACTCACTCATAGTAGCCCCGGGGGCAGCTTGACCGCTGTGATTACGAGCTACGTGGGGAGCCGGACCACCGTTGGCAAACCCTGGCCAGGCTAACAAGCAGCCCTCGGACAGGGACCCTCAGCCGCGCATGCTCAGTCACACACACACTCACTCATAGTAGCCCCGGGGGGCAGCTTGACCGCTGTGATTACGAGCTACGTGGGGAGCCGGACCACCGTTGGCAAACCCTGGCCAGGCTAACAAGCAGCCCTCGGACAGGGACCCTCAGCCGCGCATGCTCAGTCACACACACACACACTCACTCATAGTAGCCCCGGGGGGCAGCTTGACCGCTGTGATTACGAGCTACGTGGGGAGCCGGACCACCGTTGGCAAACCCTGGCCAGGCTAACAAGCAGCCCTCGGACAGGGACCCTCAGCCGCGCATGCTCAGTCACACACACACTCACTCATAGTAGCCCCGGGGGCAGCTTGACCGCTGTGATTACGAGCTACGTGGGGAGCCGGACCACCGTTGGCAAACCCTGGCCAGGCTAACAAGCAGCCCTCGGACAGGGACCCTCAGCCGCGCATGCTCAGTCACACACACACACACACTCACTCATAGTAGCCCCGGGGGGCAGCTTGACCGCTGTGATTACGAGCTACGTGGGGAGCCGGACCACCGTTGGCAAACCCTGGCCAGGCTAACAAGCAGCCCTCGGACAGGGACCCTCAGCCGCGCATGCTCAGTCACACACACACACACACTCACTCATAGTAGCCCCGGGGGGCAGCTTGACCGCTGTGATTACGAGCTACGTGGGGAGCCGGACCACCGTTGGCAAACCCTGGCCAGGCTAACAAGCAGCCCTCGGACAGGGACCCTCAGCCGCGCATGCTCAGTCACACACACACTCACTCATAGTAGCCCCGGGGGGCAGCTTGACCGCTGTGATTACGAGCTACGTGGGGAGCCGGACCACCGTTGGCAAACCCTGGCCAGGCTAACAAGCAGCCCTCGGACAGGGACCCTCAGCCGCGCATGCTCAGTCACACACACACTCACTCATAGTAGCCCCGGGGGGCAGCTTGACCGCTGTGATTACGAGCTACGTGGGGAGCCGGACCACCGTTGGCAAACCCTGGCCAGGCTAACAAGCAGCCCTCGGACAGGGACCCTCAGCCGCGCATGCTCAGTCACACACACACTCACTCATAGTAGCCCCGGGGGCAGCTTGACCGCTGTGATTACGAGCTACGTGGGGAGCCGGACCACCGTTGGCAAACCCTGGCCAGGCTAACAAGCAGCCCTCGGACAGGGACCCTCAGCCGCGCATGCTCAGTCACACACACACACTCACTCATAGTAGCCCCGGGGGCAGCTTGACCGCTGTGATTACGAGCTACGTGGGGAGCCGGACCACCGTTGGCAAACCCTGGCCAGGCTAACAAGCAGCCCTCGGACAGGGACCCTCAGCCGCGCATGCTCAGTCACACACACACACACTCACTCATAGTAGCCCCGGGGGCAGCTTGACCGCTGTGATTACGAGCTACGTGGGGAGCCGGACCACCGTTGGCAAACCCTGGCCAGGCTAACAAGCAGCCCTCGGACAGGGACCCTCAGCCGCGCATGCTCAGTCACACACACACACACACTCACTCATAGTAGCCCCGGGGGCAGCTTGACCGCTGTGATTACGAGCTACGTGGGGAGCCGGACCACCGTTGGCAAACCCTGGCCAGGCTAACAAGCAGCCCTCGGACAGGGACCCTCAGCCGCGCATGCTCAGTCACACACACACACACACTCACTCATAGTAGCCCCGGGGGGCTTGACCGCTGTGATTACGAGCTACGTGGGGAGCCGGACCACCGTTGGCAAACCCTGGCCAGGCTAACAAGCAGCCCTCGGACAGGGACCCTCAGCCGCGCATGCTCAGTCACACACACACACTCACTCATAGTAGCCCCGGGGGCAGCTTGACCGCTGTGATTACGAGCTACGTGGGGAGCCGGACCACCGTTGGCAAACCCTGGCCAGGCTAACAAGCAGCCCTCGGACAGGGACCCTCAGCCGCGCATGCTCAGTCACACACACACTCACTCATAGTAGCCCCGGGGGCAGCTTGACCGCTGTGATTACGAGCTACGTGGGGAGCCGGACCACCGTTGGCAAACCCTGGCCAGGCTAACAAGCAGCCCTCGGACAGGGACCCTCAGCCGCGCATGCTCAGTCACACACACACACACTCACTCATAGTAGCCCCGGGGGGCAGCTTGACCGCTGTGATTACGAGCTACGTGGGGAGCCGGACCACCGTTGGCAAACCCTGGCCAGGCTAACAAGCAGCCCTCGGACAGGGACCCTCAGCCGCGCATGCTCAGTCACACACACACACACACTCACTCATAGTAGCCCCGGGGGCAGCTTGACCGCTGTGATTACGAGCTACGTGGGGAGCCGGACCACCGTTGGCAAACCCTGGCCAGGCTAACAAGCAGCCCTCGGACAGGGACCCTCAGCCGCGCATGCTCAGTCACACACACACACACTCACTCATAGTAGCCCCGGGGGCAGCTTGACCGCTGTGATTACGAGCTACGTGGGGAGCCGGACCACCGTTGGCAAACCCTGGCCAGGCTAACAAGCAGCCCTCGGACAGGGACCCTCAGCCGCGCATGCTCAGTCACACACACACTCACTCATAGTAGCCCCGGGGGGCAGCTTGACCGCTGTGATTACGAGCTACGTGGGGAGCCGGACCACCGTTGGCAAACCCTGGCCAGGCTAACAAGCAGCCCTCGGACAGGGACCCTCAGCCGCGCATGCTCAGTCACACACACACTCACTCATAGTAGCCCCGGGGGCAGCTTGACCGCTGTGATTACGAGCTACGTGGGGAGCCGGACCACCGTTGGCAAACCCTGGCCAGGCTAACAAGCAGCCCTCGGACAGGGACCCTCAGCCGCGCATGCTCAGTCACACACACACTCACTCATAGTAGCCCCGGGGGGCAGCTTGACCGCTGTGATTACGAGCTACGTGGGGAGCCGGACCACCGTTGGCAAACCCTGGCCAGGCTAACAAGCAGCCCTCGGACAGGGACCCTCAGCCGCGCATGCTCAGTCACACACACACACTCACTCATAGTAGCCCCGGGGGGCAGCTTGACCGCTGTGATTACGAGCTACGTGGGGAGCCGGACCACCGTTGGCAAACCCTGGCCAGGCTAACAAGCAGCCCTCGGACAGGGACCCTCAGCCGCGCATGCTCAGTCACACACACACACACACTCACTCATAGTAGCCCCGGGGGCAGCTTGACCGCTGTGATTACGAGCTACGTGGGGAGCCGGACCACCGTTGGCAAACCCTGGCCAGGCTAACAAGCAGCCCTCGGACAGGGACCCTCAGCCGCGCATGCTCAGTCACACACACACACACTCACTCATAGTAGCCCCGGGGGCAGCTTGACCGCTGTGATTACGAGCTACGTGGGGAGCCGGACCACCGTTGGCAAACCCTGGCCAGGCTAACAAGCAGCCCTCGGACAGGGACCCTCAGCCGCGCATGCTCAGTCACACACACACACACTCACTCATAGTAGCCCCGGGGGGCAGCTTGACCGCTGTGATTACGAGCTACGTGGGGAGCCGGACCACCGTTGGCAAACCCTGGCCAGGCTAACAAGCAGCCCTCGGACAGGGACCCTCAGCCGCGCATGCTCAGTCACACACACACTCACTCATAGTAGCCCCGGGGGCAGCTTGACCGCTGTGATTACGAGCTACGTGGGGAGCCGGACCACCGTTGGCAAACCCTGGCCAGGCTAACAAGCAGCCCTCGGACAGGGACCCTCAGCCGCGCATGCTCAGTCACACACACACACACACTCACTCATAGTAGCCCCGGGGGGCAGCTTGACCGCTGTGATTACGAGCTACGTGGGGAGCCGGACCACCGTTGGCAAACCCTGGCCAGGCTAACAAGCAGCCCTCGGACAGGGACCCTCAGCCGCGCATGCTCAGTCACACACACACACTCACTCATAGTAGCCCCGGGGGGCAGCTTGACCGCTGTGATTACGAGCTACGTGGGGAGCCGGACCACCGTTGGCAAACCCTGGCCAGGCTAACAAGCAGCCCTCGGACAGGGACCCTCAGCCGCGCATGCTCAGTCACACACACACACACACTCATAGTAGCCCCGGGGGCAGCTTGACCGCTGTGATTACGAGCTACGTGGGGAGCCGGACCACCGTTGGCAAACCCTGGCCAGGCTAACAAGCAGCCCTCGGACAGGGACCCTCAGCCGCGCATGCTCAGTCACACACACACACACTCACTCATAGTAGCCCCGGGGGGCAGCTTGACCGCTGTGATTACGAGCTACGTGGGGAGCCGGACCACCGTTGGCAAACCCTGGCCAGGCTAACAAGCAGCCCTCGGACAGGGACCCTCAGCCGCGCATGCTCAGTCACACACACACTCACTCATAGTAGCCCCGGGGGCAGCTTGACCGCTGTGATTACGAGCTACGTGGGGAGCCGGACCACCGTTGGCAAACCCTGGCCAGGCTAACAAGCAGCCCTCGGACAGGGACCCTCAGCCGCGCATGCTCAGTCACACACACACTCACTCATAGTAGCCCCGGGGGCAGCTTGACCGCTGTGATTACGAGCTACGTGGGGAGCCGGACCACCGTTGGCAAACCCTGGCCAGGCTAACAAGCAGCCCTCGGACAGGGACCCTCAGCCGCGCATGCTCAGTCACACACACACTCACTCATAGTAGCCCCGGGGGCAGCTTGACCGCTGTGATTACGAGCTACGTGGGGAGCCGGACCACCGTTGGCAAACCCTGGCCAGGCTAACAAGCAGCCCTCGGACAGGGACCCTCAGCCGCGCATGCTCAGTCACACACACACTCACTCATAGTAGCCCCGGGGGGCAGCTTGACCGCTGTGATTACGAGCTACGTGGGGAGCCGGACCACCGTTGGCAAACCCTGGCCAGGCTAACAAGCAGCCCTCGGACAGGGACCCTCAGCCGCGCATGCTCAGTCACACACACACACACTCACTCATAGTAGCCCCGGGGGGCAGCTTGACCGCTGTGATTACGAGCTACGTGGGGAGCCGGACCACCGTTGGCAAACCCTGGCCAGGCTAACAAGCAGCCCTCGGACAGGGACCCTCAGCCGCGCATGCTCAGTCACACACACACACACACTCACTCATAGTAGCCCCGGGGGGCAGCTTGACCGCTGTGATTACGAGCTACGTGGGGAGCCGGACCACCGTTGGCAAACCCTGGCCAGGCTAACAAGCAGCCCTCGGACAGGGACCCTCAGCCGCGCATGCTCAGTCACACACACACACACACTCACTCATAGTAGCCCCGGGGGGCAGCTTGACCGCTGTGATTACGAGCTACGTGGGGAGCCGGACCACCGTTGGCAAACCCTGGCCAGGCTAACAAGCAGCCCTCGGACAGGGACCCTCAGCCGCGCATGCTCAGTCACACACACACTCACTCATAGTAGCCCCGGGGGGCAGCTTGACCGCTGTGATTACGAGCTACGTGGGGAGCCGGACCACCGTTGGCAAACCCTGGCCAGGCTAACAAGCAGCCCTCGGACAGGGACCCTCAGCCGCGCATGCTCAGTCACACACACACACACTCACTCATAGTAGCCCCGGGGGGCAGCTTGACCGCTGTGATTACGAGCTACGTGGGGAGCCGGACCACCGTTGGCAAACCCTGGCCAGGCTAACAAGCAGCCCTCGGACAGGGACCCTCAGCCGCGCATGCTCAGTCACACACACACTCACTCATAGTAGCCCCGGGGGGCAGCTTGACCGCTGTGATTACGAGCTACGTGGGGAGCCGGACCACCGTTGGCAAACCCTGGCCAGGCTAACAAGCAGCCCTCGGACAGGGACCCTCAGCCGCGCATGCTCAGTCACACACACACACTCACTCATAGTAGCCCCGGGGGCAGCTTGACCGCTGTGATTACGAGCTACGTGGGGAGCCGGACCACCGTTGGCAAACCCTGGCCAGGCTAACAAGCAGCCCTCGGACAGGGACCCTCAGCCGCGCATGCTCAGTCACACACACACACACTCACTCATAGTAGCCCCGGGGGGCAGCTTGACCGCTGTGATTACGAGCTACGTGGGGAGCCGGACCACCGTTGGCAAACCCTGGCCAGGCTAACAAGCAGCCCTCGGACAGGGACCCTCAGCCGCGCATGCTCAGTCACACACACACACTCACTCATAGTAGCCCCGGGGGCAGCTTGACCGCTGTGATTACGAGCTACGTGGGGAGCCGGACCACCGTTGGCAAACCCTGGCCAGGCTAACAAGCAGCCCTCGGACAGGGACCCTCAGCCGCGCATGCTCAGTCACACACACACTCACTCATAGTAGCCCCGGGGGGCAGCTTGACCGCTGTGATTACGAGCTACGTGGGGAGCCGGACCACCGTTGGCAAACCCTGGCCAGGCTAACAAGCAGCCCTCGGACAGGGACCCTCAGCCGCGCATGCTCAGTCACACACACACTCACTCATAGTAGCCCCGGGGGCAGCTTGACCGCTGTGATTACGAGCTACGTGGGGAGCCGGACCACCGTTGGCAAACCCTGGCCAGGCTAACAAGCAGCCCTCGGACAGGGACCCTCAGCCGCGCATGCTCAGTCACACACACACTCACTCATAGTAGCCCCGGGGGGCAGCTTGACCGCTGTGATTACGAGCTACGTGGGGAGCCGGACCACCGTTGGCAAACCCTGGCCAGGCTAACAAGCAGCCCTCGGACAGGGACCCTCAGCCGCGCATGCTCAGTCACACACACACACACTCACTCATAGTAGCCCCGGGGGGCAGCTTGACCGCTGTGATTACGAGCTACGTGGGGAGCCGGACCACCGTTGGCAAACCCTGGCCAGGCTAACAAGCAGCCCTCGGACAGGGACCCTCAGCCGCGCATGCTCAGTCACACACACACACTCACTCATAGTAGCCCCGGGGGGCAGCTTGACCGCTGTGATTACGAGCTACGTGGGGAGCCGGACCACCGTTGGCAAACCCTGGCCAGGCTAACAAGCAGCCCTCGGACAGGGACCCTCAGCCGCGCATGCTCAGTCACACACACACACACTCACTCATAGTAGCCCCGGGGGCAGCTTGACCGCTGTGATTACGAGCTACGTGGGGAGCCGGACCACCGTTGGCAAACCCTGGCCAGGCTAACAAGCAGCCCTCGGACAGGGACCCTCAGCCGCGCATGCTCAGTCACACACACACTCACTCATAGTAGCCCCGGGGGCAGCTTGACCGCTGTGATTACGAGCTACGTGGGGAGCCGGACCACCGTTGGCAAACCCTGGCCAGGCTAACAAGCAGCCCTCGGACAGGGACCCTCAGCCGCGCATGCTCAGTCACACACACACACACTCACTCATAGTAGCCCCGGGGGGCAGCTTGACCGCTGTGATTACGAGCTACGTGGGGAGCCGGACCACCGTTGGCAAACCCTGGCCAGGCTAACAAGCAGCCCTCGGACAGGGACCCTCAGCCGCGCATGCTCAGTCACACACACACACACTCACTCATAGTAGCCCCGGGGGCAGCTTGACCGCTGTGATTACGAGCTACGTGGGGAGCCGGACCACCGTTGGCAAACCCTGGCCAGGCTAACAAGCAGCCCTCGGACAGGGACCCTCAGCCGCGCATGCTCAGTCACACACACACACACACTCACTCATAGTAGCCCCGGGGGGCAGCTTGACCGCTGTGATTACGAGCTACGTGGGGAGCCGGACCACCGTTGGCAAACCCTGGCCAGGCTAACAAGCAGCCCTCGGACAGGGACCCTCAGCCGCGCATGCTCAGTCACACACACACACACTCACTCATAGTAGCCCCGGGGGCAGCTTGACCGCTGTGATTACGAGCTACGTGGGGAGCCGGACCACCGTTGGCAAACCCTGGCCAGGCTAACAAGCAGCCCTCGGACAGGGACCCTCAGCCGCGCATGCTCAGTCACACACACACACTCACTCATAGTAGCCCCGGGGGCAGCTTGACCGCTGTGATTACGAGCTACGTGGGGAGCCGGACCACCGTTGGCAAACCCTGGCCAGGCTAACAAGCAGCCCTCGGACAGGGACCCTCAGCCGCGCATGCTCAGTCACACACACACACTCACTCATAGTAGCCCCGGGGGGCAGCTTGACCGCTGTGATTACGAGCTACGTGGGGAGCCGGACCACCGTTGGCAAACCCTGGCCAGGCTAACAAGCAGCCCTCGGACAGGGACCCTCAGCCGCGCATGCTCAGTCACACACACACTCACTCATAGTAGCCCCGGGGGCAGCTTGACCGCTGTGATTACGAGCTACGTGGGGAGCCGGACCACCGTTGGCAAACCCTGGCCAGGCTAACAAGCAGCCCTCGGACAGGGACCCTCAGCCGCGCATGCTCAGTCACACACACACTCACTCATAGTAGCCCCGGGGGGCAGCTTGACCGCTGTGATTACGAGCTACGTGGGGAGCCGGACCACCGTTGGCAAACCCTGGCCAGGCTAACAAGCAGCCCTCGGACAGGGACCCTCAGCCGCGCATGCTCAGTCACACACACACACACTCACTCATAGTAGCCCCGGGGGGCAGCTTGACCGCTGTGATTACGAGCTACGTGGGGAGCCGGACCACCGTTGGCAAACCCTGGCCAGGCTAACAAGCAGCCCTCGGACAGGGACCCTCAGCCGCGCATGCTCAGTCACACACACACACACACTCACTCATAGTAGCCCCGGGGGGCAGCTTGACCGCTGTGATTACGAGCTACGTGGGGAGCCGGACCACCGTTGGCAAACCCTGGCCAGGCTAACAAGCAGCCCTCGGACAGGGACCCTCAGCCGCGCATGCTCAGTCACACACACACACACACTCACTCATAGTAGCCCCGGGGGGCAGCTTGACCGCTGTGATTACGAGCTACGTGGGGAGCCGGACCACCGTTGGCAAACCCTGGCCAGGCTAACAAGCAGCCCTCGGACAGGGACCCTCAGCCGCGCATGCTCAGTCACACACACACTCACTCATAGTAGCCCCGGGGGGCAGCTTGACCGCTGTGATTACGAGCTACGTGGGGAGCCGGACCACCGTTGGCAAACCCTGGCCAGGCTAACAAGCAGCCCTCGGACAGGGACCCTCAGCCGCGCATGCACAGTCACACACACACTCACTCATAGTAGCCCCGGGGGCAGCTTGACCGCTGTGATTACGAGCTACGTGGGGAGCCGGACCACCGTTGGCAAACCCTGGCCAGGCTAACAAGCAGCCCTCGGACAGGGACCCTCAGCCGCGCATGCTCAGTCACACACACACTCACTCATAGTAGCCCCGGGGGGCAGCTTGACCGCTGTGATTACGAGCTACGTGGGGAGCCGGACCACCGTTGGCAAACCCTGGCCAGGCTAACAAGCAGCCCTCGGACAGGGACCCTCAGCCGCGCATGCTCAGTCACACACACACACACACACTCATAGTAGCCCCGGGGGGCAGCTTGACCGCTGTGATTACGAGCTACGTGGGGAGCCGGACCACCGTTGGCAAACCCTGGCCAGGCTAACAAGCAGCCCTCGGACAGGGACCCTCAGCCGCGCATGCTCAGTCACACACACACACACACTCACTCATAGTAGCCCCGGGGGGCAGCTTGACCGCTGTGATTACGAGCTACGTGGGGAGCCGGACCACCGTTGGCAAACCCTGGCCAGGCTAACAAGCAGCCCTCGGACAGGGACCCTCAGCCGCGCATGCTCAGTCACACACACACACTCACTCATAGTAGCCCCGGGGGCAGCTTGACCGCTGTGATTACGAGCTACGTGGGGAGCCGGACCACCGTTGGCAAACCCTGGCCAGGCTAACAAGCAGCCCTCGGACAGGGACCCTCAGCCGCGCATGCTCAGTCACACACACACACTCACTCATAGTAGCCCCGGGGGGCAGCTTGACCGCTGTGATTACGAGCTACGTGGGGAGCCGGACCACCGTTGGCAAACCCTGGCCAGGCTAACAAGCAGCCCTCGGACAGGGACCCTCAGCCGCGCATGCTCAGTCACACACACACTCACTCATAGTAGCCCCGGGGGCAGCTTGACCGCTGTGATTACGAGCTACGTGGGGAGCCGGACCACCGTTGGCAAACCCTGGCCAGGCTAACAAGCAGCCCTCGGACAGGGACCCTCAGCCGCGCATGCTCAGTCACACACACACACTCACTCATAGTAGCCCCGGGGGCAGCTTGACCGCTGTGATTACGAGCTACGTGGGGAGCCGGACCACCGTTGGCAAACCCTGGCCAGGCTAACAAGCAGCCCTCGGACAGGGACCCTCAGCCGCGCATGCTCAGTCACACACACACACACTCACTCATAGTAGCCCCGGGGGCAGCTTGACCGCTGTGATTACGAGCTACGTGGGGAGCCGGACCACCGTTGGCAAACCCTGGCCAGGCTAACAAGCAGCCCTCGGACAGGGACCCTCAGCCGCGCATGCTCAGTCACACACACACACACTCACTCATAGTAGCCCCGGGGGCAGCTTGACCGCTGTGATTACGAGCTACGTGGGGAGCCGGACCACCGTTGGCAAACCCTGGCCAGGCTAACAAGCAGCCCTCGGACAGGGACCCTCAGCCGCGCATGCTCAGTCACACACACACACACTCACTAGTAGCCCCGGGGGCAGCTTGACCGCTGTGATTACGAGCTACGTGGGGAGCCGGACCACCGTTGGCAAACCCTGGCCAGGCTAACAAGCAGCCCTCGGACAGGGACCCTCAGCCGCGCATGCTCAGTCACACACACACTCACTCATAGTAGCCCCGGGGGGCAGCTTGACCGCTGTGATTACGAGCTACGTGGGGAGCCGGACCACCGTTGGCAAACCCTGGCCAGGCTAACAAGCAGCCCTCGGACAGGGACCCTCAGCCGCGCATGCTCAGTCACACACACACACACACTCATAGTAGCCCCGGGGGGCAGCTTGACCGCTGTGATTACGAGCTACGTGGGGAGCCGGACCACCGTTGGCAAACCCTGGCCAGGCTAACAAGCAGCCCTCGGACAGGGACCCTCAGCCGCGCATGCTCAGTCACACACACACACTCACTCATAGTAGCCCCGGGGGCAGCTTGACCGCTGTGATTACGAGCTACGTGGGGAGCCGGACCACCGTTGGCAAACCCTGGCCAGGCTAACAAGCAGCCCTCGGACAGGGACCCTCAGCCGCGCATGCTCAGTCACACACACACACACTCACTCATAGTAGCCCCGGGGGGCAGCTTGACCGCTGTGATTACGAGCTACGTGGGGAGCCGGACCACCGTTGGCAAACCCTGGCCAGGCTAACAAGCAGCCCTCGGACAGGGACCCTCAGCCGCGCATGCTCAGTCACACACACACACACTCACTCATAGTAGCCCCGGGGGGCAGCTTGACCGCTGTGATTACGAGCTACGTGGGGAGCCGGACCACCGTTGGCAAACCCTGGCCAGGCTAACAAGCAGCCCTCGGACAGGGACCCTCAGCCGCGCATGCTCAGTCACACACACACACTCACTCATAGTAGCCCCGGGGGGCAGCTTGACCGCTGTGATTACGAGCTACGTGGGGAGCCGGACCACCGTTGGCAAACCCTGGCCAGGCTAACAAGCAGCCCTCGGACAGGGACCCTCAGCCGCGCATGCTCAGTCACACACACACTCACTCATAGTAGCCCCGGGGGGCAGCTTGACCGCTGTGATTACGAGCTACGTGGGGAGCCGGACCACCGTTGGCAAACCCTGGCCAGGCTAACAAGCAGCCCTCGGACAGGGACCCTCAGCCGCGCATGCTCAGTCACACACACACTCACTCATAGTAGCCCCGGGGGCAGCTTGACCGCTGTGATTACGAGCTACGTGGGGAGCCGGACCACCGTTGGCAAACCCTGGCCAGGCTAACAAGCAGCCCTCGGACAGGGACCCTCAGCCGCGCATGCTCAGTCACACACACACACTCACTCATAGTAGCCCCGGGGGCAGCTTGACCGCTGTGATTACGAGCTACGTGGGGAGCCGGACCACCGTTGGCAAACCCTGGCCAGGCTAACAAGCAGCCCTCGGACAGGGACCCTCAGCCGCGCATGCTCAGTCACACACACACACACTCACTCATAGTAGCCCCGGGGGCAGCTTGACCGCTGTGATTACGAGCTACGTGGGGAGCCGGACCACCGTTGGCAAACCCTGGCCAGGCTAACAAGCAGCCCTCGGACAGGGACCCTCAGCCGCGCATGCTCAGTCACACACACACACACACTCATAGTAGCCCCGGGGGGCAGCTTGACCGCTGTGATTACGAGCTACGTGGGGAGCCGGACCACCGTTGGCAAACCCTGGCCAGGCTAACAAGCAGCCCTCGGACAGGGACCCTCAGCCGCGCATGCTCAGTCACACACACACACACACTCACTCATAGTAGCCCCGGGGGGCAGCTTGACCGCTGTGATTACGAGCTACGTGGGGAGCCGGACCACCGTTGGCAAACCCTGGCCAGGCTAACAAGCAGCCCTCGGACAGGGACCCTCAGCCGCGCATGCTCAGTCACACACACACACACTCACTCATAGTAGCCCCGGGGGGCAGCTTGACCGCTGTGATTACGAGCTACGTGGGGAGCCGGACCACCGTTGGCAAACCCTGGCCAGGCTAACAAGCAGCCCTCGGACAGGGACCCTCAGCCGCGCATGCTCAGTCACACACACACACACACTCACTCATAGTAGCCCCGGGGGGCAGCTTGACCGCTGTGATTACGAGCTACGTGGGGAGCCGGACCACCGTTGGCAAACCCTGGCCAGGCTAACAAGCAGCCCTCGGACAGGGACCCTCAGCCGCGCATGCTCAGTCACACACACACACACTCACTCATAGTAGCCCCGGGGGGCAGCTTGACCGCTGTGATTACGAGCTACGTGGGGAGCCGGACCACCGTTGGCAAACCCTGGCCAGGCTAACAAGCAGCCCTCGGACAGGGACCCTCAGCCGCGCATGCTCAGTCACACACACACACACACTCACTCATAGTAGCCCCGGGGGGCAGCTTGACCGCTGTGATTACGAGCTACGTGGGGAGCCGGACCACCGTTGGCAAACCCTGGCCAGGCTAACAAGCAGCCCTCGGACAGGGACCCTCAGCCGCGCATGCTCAGTCACACACACACACACTCACTCATAGTAGCCCCGGGGGGCAGCTTGACCGCTGTGATTACGAGCTACGTGGGGAGCCGGACCACCGTTGGCAAACCCTGGCCAGGCTAACAAGCAGCCCTCGGACAGGGACCCTCAGCCGCGCATGCTCAGTCACACACACACACACACTCATAGTAGCCCCGGGGGGCAGCTTGACCGCTGTGATTACGAGCTACGTGGGGAGCCGGACCACCGTTGGCAAACCCTGGCCAGGCTAACAAGCAGCCCTCGGACAGGGACCCTCAGCCGCGCATGCTCAGTCACACACACACTCACTCATAGTAGCCCCGGGGGGCAGCTTGACCGCTGTGATTACGAGCTACGTGGGGAGCCGGACCACCGTTGGCAAACCCTGGCCAGGCTAACAAGCAGCCCTCGGACAGGGACCCTCAGCCGCGCATGCTCAGTCACACACACACACTCACTCATAGTAGCCCCGGGGGGCAGCTTGACCGCTGTGATTACGAGCTACGTGGGGAGCCGGACCACCGTTGGCAAACCCTGGCCAGGCTAACAAGCAGCCCTCGGACAGGGACCCTCAGCCGCGCATGCTCAGTCACACACACACTCACTCATAGTAGCCCCGGGGGGCAGCTTGACCGCTGTGATTACGAGCTACGTGGGGAGCCGGACCACCGTTGGCAAACCCTGGCCAGGCTAACAAGCAGCCCTCGGACAGGGACCCTCAGCCGCGCATGCTCAGTCACACACACACACACTCACTCATAGTAGCCCCGGGGGGCAGCTTGACCGCTGTGATTACGAGCTACGTGGGGAGCCGGACCACCGTTGGCAAACCCTGGCCAGGCTAACAAGCAGCCCTCGGACAGGGACCCTCAGCCGCGCATGCTCAGTCACACACACACTCACTCATAGTAGCCCCGGGGGGCAGCTTGACCGCTGTGATTACGAGCTACGTGGGGAGCCGGACCACCGTTGGCAAACCCTGGCCAGGCTAACAAGCAGCCCTCGGACAGGGACCCTCAGCCGCGCATGCTCAGTCACACACACACACACACTCATAGTAGCCCCGGGGGCAGCTTGACCGCTGTGATTACGAGCTACGTGGGGAGCCGGACCACCGTTGGCAAACCCTGGCCAGGCTAACAAGCAGCCCTCGGACAGGGACCCTCAGCCGCGCATGCTCAGTCACACACACACACACTCACTCATAGTAGCCCCGGGGGGCAGCTTGACCGCTGTGATTACGAGCTACGTGGGGAGCCGGACCACCGTTGGCAAACCCTGGCCAGGCTAACAAGCAGCCCTCGGACAGGGACCCTCAGCCGCGCATGCTCAGTCACACACACACACACACTCACTCATAGTAGCCCCGGGGGGCAGCTTGACCGCTGTGATTACGAGCTACGTGGGGAGCCGGACCACCGTTGGCAAACCCTGGCCAGGCTAACAAGCAGCCCTCGGACAGGGACCCTCAGCCGCGCATGCTCAGTCACACACACACACTCACTCATAGTAGCCCCGGGGGGCAGCTTGACCGCTGTGATTACGAGCTACGTGGGGAGCCGGACCACCGTTGGCAAACCCTGGCCAGGCTAACAAGCAGCCCTCGGACAGGGACCCTCAGCCGCGCATGCTCAGTCACACACACACACACACTCACTCATAGTAGCCCCGGGGGGCAGCTTGACCGCTGTGATTACGAGCTACGTGGGGAGCCGGACCACCGTTGGCAAACCCTGGCCAGGCTAACAAGCAGCCCTCGGACAGGGACCCTCAGCCGCGCATGCTCAGTCACACACACACACACTCACTCATAGTAGCCCCGGGGGGCAGCTTGACCGCTGTGATTACGAGCTACGTGGGGAGCCGGACCACCGTTGGCAAACCCTGGCCAGGCTAACAAGCAGCCCTCGGACAGGGACCCTCAGCCGCGCATGCTCAGTCACACACACACTCACTCATAGTAGCCCCGGGGGGCAGCTTGACCGCTGTGATTACGAGCTACGTGGGGAGCCGGACCACCGTTGGCAAACCCTGGCCAGGCTAACAAGCAGCCCTCGGACAGGGACCCTCAGCCGCGCATGCTCAGTCACACACACACTCACTCATAGTAGCCCCGGGGGGCAGCTTGACCGCTGTGATTACGAGCTACGTGGGGAGCCGGACCACCGTTGGCAAACCCTGGCCAGGCTAACAAGCAGCCCTCGGACAGGGACCCTCAGCCGCGCATGCTCAGTCACACACACACTCACTCATAGTAGCCCCGGGGGGCAGCTTGACCGCTGTGATTACGAGCTACGTGGGGAGCCGGACCACCGTTGGCAAACCCTGGCCAGGCTAACAAGCAGCCCTCGGACAGGGACCCTCAGCCGCGCATGCTCAGTCACACACACACACTCACTCATAGTAGCCCCGGGGGGCAGCTTGACCGCTGTGATTACGAGCTACGTGGGGAGCCGGACCACCGTTGGCAAACCCTGGCCAGGCTAACAAGCAGCCCTCGGACAGGGACCCTCAGCCGCGCATGCTCAGTCACACACACACACACTCACTCATAGTAGCCCCGGGGGGCAGCTTGACCGCTGTGATTACGAGCTACGTGGGGAGCCGGACCACCGTTGGCAAACCCTGGCCAGGCTAACAAGCAGCCCTCGGACAGGGACCCTCAGCCGCGCATGCTCAGTCACACACACACACACTCACTCATAGTAGCCCCGGGGGGCAGCTTGACCGCTGTGATTACGAGCTACGTGGGGAGCCGGACCACCGTTGGCAAACCCTGGCCAGGCTAACAAGCAGCCCTCGGACAGGGACCCTCAGCCGCGCATGCTCAGTCACACACACACACACACTCACTCATAGTAGCCCCGGGGGGCAGCTTGACCGCTGTGATTACGAGCTACGTGGGGAGCCGGACCACCGTTGGCAAACCCTGGCCAGGCTAACAAGCAGCCCTCGGACAGGGACCCTCAGCCGCGCATGCTCAGTCACACACACACACTCACTCATAGTAGCCCCGGGGGGCAGCTTGACCGCTGTGATTACGAGCTACGTGGGGAGCCGGACCACCGTTGGCAAACCCTGGCCAGGCTAACAAGCAGCCCTCGGACAGGGACCCTCAGCCGCGCATGCTCAGTCACACACACACACACACTCACTCATAGTAGCCCCGGGGGCAGCTTGACCGCTGTGATTACGAGCTACGTGGGGAGCCGGACCACCGTTGGCAAACCCTGGCCAGGCTAACAAGCAGCCCTCGGACAGGGACCCTCAGCCGCGCATGCTCAGTCACACACACACTCACTCATAGTAGCCCCGGGGGGCAGCTTGACCGCTGTGATTACGAGCTACGTGGGGAGCCGGACCACCGTTGGCAAACCCTGGCCAGGCTAACAAGCAGCCCTCGGACAGGGACCCTCAGCCGCGCATGCTCAGTCACACACACACACTCACTCATAGTAGCCCCGGGGGGCAGCTTGACCGCTGTGATTACGAGCTACGTGGGGAGCCGGACCACCGTTGGCAAACCCTGGCCAGGCTAACAAGCAGCCCTCGGACAGGGACCCTCAGCCGCGCATGCTCAGTCACACACACACACACTCACTCATAGTAGCCCCGGGGGGCAGCTTGACCGCTGTGATTACGAGCTACGTGGGGAGCCGGACCACCGTTGGCAAACCCTGGCCAGGCTAACAAGCAGCCCTCGGACAGGGACCCTCAGCCGCGCATGCTCAGTCACACACACACACACTCACTCATAGTAGCCCCGGGGGGCAGCTTGACCGCTGTGATTACGAGCTACGTGGGGAGCCGGACCACCGTTGGCAAACCCTGGCCAGGCTAACAAGCAGCCCTCGGACAGGGACCCTCAGCCGCGCATGCTCAGTCACACACACACACACTCACTCATAGTAGCCCCGGGGGGCAGCTTGACCGCTGTGATTACGAGCTACGTGGGGAGCCGGACCACCGTTGGCAAACCCTGGCCAGGCTAACAAGCAGCCCTCGGACAGGGACCCTCAGCCGCGCATGCTCAGTCACACACACACTCACTCATAGTAGCCCCGGGGGGCAGCTTGACCGCTGTGATTACGAGCTACGTGGGGAGCCGGACCACCGTTGGCAAACCCTGGCCAGGCTAACAAGCAGCCCTCGGACAGGGACCCTCAGCCGCGCATGCTCAGTCACACACACACTCACTCATAGTAGCCCCGGGGGCAGCTTGACCGCTGTGATTACGAGCTACGTGGGGAGCCGGACCACCGTTGGCAAACCCTGGCCAGGCTAACAAGCAGCCCTCGGACAGGGACCCTCAGCCGCGCATGCTCAGTCACACACACACACTCACTCATAGTAGCCCCGGGGGGCAGCTTGACCGCTGTGATTACGAGCTACGTGGGGAGCCGGACCACCGTTGGCAAACCCTGGCCAGGCTAACAAGCAGCCCTCGGACAGGGACCCTCAGCCGCGCATGCTCAGTCACACACACACACACTCACTCATAGTAGCCCCGGGGGCAGCTTGACCGCTGTGATTACGAGCTACGTGGGGAGCCGGACCACCGTTGGCAAACCCTGGCCAGGCTAACAAGCAGCCCTCGGACAGGGACCCTCAGCCGCGCATGCTCAGTCACACACACACACACACTCATAGTAGCCCCGGGGGGCAGCTTGACCGCTGTGATTACGAGCTACGTGGGGAGCCGGACCACCGTTGGCAAACCCTGGCCAGGCTAACAAGCAGCCCTCGGACAGGGACCCTCAGCCGCGCATGCTCAGTCACACACACACTCACTCATAGTAGCCCCGGGGGGCAGCTTGACCGCTGTGATTACGAGCTACGTGGGGAGCCGGACCACCGTTGGCAAACCCTGGCCAGGCTAACAAGCAGCCCTCGGACAGGGACCCTCAGCCGCGCATGCTCAGTCACACACACACACACACTCACTCATAGTAGCCCCGGGGGGCAGCTTGACCGCTGTGATTACGAGCTACGTGGGGAGCCGGACCACCGTTGGCAAACCCTGGCCAGGCTAACAAGCAGCCCTCGGACAGGGACCCTCAGCCGCGCATGCTCAGTCACACACACACACACTCACTCATAGTAGCCCCGGGGGGCAGCTTGACCGCTGTGATTACGAGCTACGTGGGGAGCCGGACCACCGTTGGCAAACCCTGGCCAGGCTAACAAGCAGCCCTCGGACAGGGACCCTCAGCCGCGCATGCTCAGTCACACACACACACACACTCACTCATAGTAGCCCCGGGGGCAGCTTGACCGCTGTGATTACGAGCTACGTGGGGAGCCGGACCACCGTTGGCAAACCCTGGCCAGGCTAACAAGCAGCCCTCGGACAGGGACCCTCAGCCGCGCATGCTCAGTCACACACACACACTCACTCATAGTAGCCCCGGGGGCAGCTTGACCGCTGTGATTACGAGCTACGTGGGGAGCCGGACCACCGTTGGCAAACCCTGGCCAGGCTAACAAGCAGCCCTCGGACAGGGACCCTCAGCCGCGCATGCTCAGTCACACACACACACTCACTCATAGTAGCCCCGGGGGGCAGCTTGACCGCTGTGATTACGAGCTACGTGGGGAGCCGGACCACCGTTGGCAAACCCTGGCCAGGCTAACAAGCAGCCCTCGGACAGGGACCCTCAGCCGCGCATGCTCAGTCACACACACACACTCACTCATAGTAGCCCCGGGGGGCAGCTTGACCGCTGTGATTACGAGCTACGTGGGGAGCCGGACCACCGTTGGCAAACCCTGGCCAGGCTAACAAGCAGCCCTCGGACAGGGACCCTCAGCCGCGCATGCTCAGTCACACACACACACACTCACTCATAGTAGCCCCGGGGGGCAGCTTGACCGCTGTGATTACGAGCTACGTGGGGAGCCGGACCACCGTTGGCAAACCCTGGCCAGGCTAACAAGCAGCCCTCGGACAGGGACCCTCAGCCGCGCATGCTCAGTCACACACACACACACTCACTCATAGTAGCCCCGGGGGGCAGCTTGACCGCTGTGATTACGAGCTACGTGGGGAGCCGGACCACCGTTGGCAAACCCTGGCCAGGCTAACAAGCAGCCCTCGGACAGGGACCCTCAGCCGCGCATGCTCAGTCACACACACACTCACTCATAGTAGCCCCGGGGGGCAGCTTGACCGCTGTGATTACGAGCTACGTGGGGAGCCGGACCACCGTTGGCAAACCCTGGCCAGGCTAACAAGCAGCCCTCGGACAGGGACCCTCAGCCGCGCATGCTCAGTCACACACACACACACTCACTCATAGTAGCCCCGGGGGGCAGCTTGACCGCTGTGATTACGAGCTACGTGGGGAGCCGGACCACCGTTGGCAAACCCTGGCCAGGCTAACAAGCAGCCCTCGGACAGGGACCCTCAGCCGCGCATGCTCAGTCACACACACACACACTCACTCATAGTAGCCCCGGGGGCAGCTTGACCGCTGTGATTACGAGCTACGTGGGGAGCCGGACCACCGTTGGCAAACCCTGGCCAGGCTAACAAGCAGCCCTCGGACAGGGACCCTCAGCCGCGCATGCTCAGTCACACACACACACTCACTCATAGTAGCCCCGGGGGGCAGCTTGACCGCTGTGATTACGAGCTACGTGGGGAGCCGGACCACCGTTGGCAAACCCTGGCCAGGCTAACAAGCAGCCCTCGGACAGGGACCCTCAGCCGCGCATGCTCAGTCACACACACACACACACTCACTCATAGTAGCCCCGGGGGGCAGCTTGACCGCTGTGATTACGAGCTACGTGGGGAGCCGGACCACCGTTGGCAAACCCTGGCCAGGCTAACAAGCAGCCCTCGGACAGGGACCCTCAGCCGCGCATGCTCAGTCACACACACACTCACTCATAGTAGCCCCGGGGGGCAGCTTGACCGCTGTGATTACGAGCTACGTGGGGAGCCGGACCACCGTTGGCAAACCCTGGCCAGGCTAACAAGCAGCCCTCGGACAGGGACCCTCAGCCGCGCATGCTCAGTCACACACACACACACTCACTCATAGTAGCCCGGGGGGCAGCTTGACCGCTGTGATTACGAGCTACGTGGGGAGCCGGACCACCGTTGGCAAACCCTGGCCAGGCTAACAAGCAGCCCTCGGACAGGGACCCTCAGCCGCGCATGCTCAGTCACACACACACACACTCACTCATAGTAGCCCCGGGGGGCAGCTTGACCGCTGTGATTACGAGCTACGTGGGGAGCCGGACCACCGTTGGCAAACCCTGGCCAGGCTAACAAGCAGCCCTCGGACAGGGACCCTCAGCCGCGCATGCTCAGTCACACACACACACTCACTCATAGTAGCCCCGGGGGGCAGCTTGACCGCTGTGATTACGAGCTACGTGGGGAGCCGGACCACCGTTGGCAAACCCTGGCCAGGCTAACAAGCAGCCCTCGGACAGGGACCCTCAGCCGCGCATGCTCAGTCACACACACACTCACTCATAGTAGCCCCGGGGGCAGCTTGACCGCTGTGATTACGAGCTACGTGGGGAGCCGGACCACCGTTGGCAAACCCTGGCCAGGCTAACAAGCAGCCCTCGGACAGGGACCCTCAGCCGCGCATGCTCAGTCACACACACACACTCACTCATAGTAGCCCCGGGGGGCAGCTTGACCGCTGTGATTACGAGCTACGTGGGGAGCCGGACCACCGTTGGCAAACCCTGGCCAGGCTAACAAGCAGCCCTCGGACAGGGACCCTCAGCCGCGCATGCTCAGTCACACACACACTCACTCATAGTAGCCCCGGGGGGCAGCTTGACCGCTGTGATTACGAGCTACGTGGGGAGCCGGACCACCGTTGGCAAACCCTGGCCAGGCTAACAAGCAGCCCTCGGACAGGGACCCTCAGCCGCGCATGCTCAGTCACACACACACACACTCACTCATAGTAGCCCCGGGGGGCAGCTTGACCGCTGTGATTACGAGCTACGTGGGGAGCCGGACCACCGTTGGCAAACCCTGGCCAGGCTAACAAGCAGCCCTCGGACAGGGACCCTCAGCCGCGCATGCTCAGTCACACACACACACTCACTCATAGTAGCCCGGGGGGCAGCTTGACCGCTGTGATTACGAGCTACGTGGGGAGCCGGACCACCGTTGGCAAACCCTGGCCAGGCTAACAAGCAGCCCTCGGACAGGGACCCTCAGCCGCGCATGCTCAGTCACACACACACACACTCACTCATAGTAGCCCCGGGGGGCAGCTTGACCGCTGTGATTACGAGCTACGTGGGGAGCCGGACCACCGTTGGCAAACCCTGGCCAGGCTAACAAGCAGCCCTCGGACAGGGACCCTCAGCCGCGCATGCTCAGTCACACACACACACACTCACTCATAGTAGCCCCGGGGGGCAGCTTGACCGCTGTGATTACGAGCTACGTGGGGAGCCGGACCACCGTTGGCAAACCCTGGCCAGGCTAACAAGCAGCCCTCGGACAGGGACCCTCAGCCGCGCATGCTCAGTCACACACACACACACACTCATAGTAGCCCCGGGGGGCAGCTTGACCGCTGTGATTACGAGCTACGTGGGGAGCCGGACCACCGTTGGCAAACCCTGGCCAGGCTAACAAGCAGCCCTCGGACAGGGACCCTCAGCCGCGCATGCTCAGTCACACACACACACACACTCATAGTAGCCCCGGGGGGCAGCTTGACCGCTGTGATTACGAGCTACGTGGGGAGCCGGACCACCGTTGGCAAACCCTGGCCAGGCTAACAAGCAGCCCTCGGACAGGGACCCTCAGCCGCGCATGCTCAGTCACACACACACACACACTCACTCATAGTAGCCCCGGGGGGCAGCTTGACCGCTGTGATTACGAGCTACGTGGGGAGCCGGACCACCGTTGGCAAACCCTGGCCAGGCTAACAAGCAGCCCTCGGACAGGGACCCTCAGCCGCGCATGCTCAGTCACACACACACACACACTCACTCATAGTAGCCCCGGGGGGCAGCTTGACCGCTGTGATTACGAGCTACGTGGGGAGCCGGACCACCGTTGGCAAACCCTGGCCAGGCTAACAAGCAGCCCTCGGACAGGGACCCTCAGCCGCGCATGCTCAGTCACACACACACTCACTCATAGTAGCCCCGGGGGGCAGCTTGACCGCTGTGATTACGAGCTACGTGGGGAGCCGGACCACCGTTGGCAAACCCTGGCCAGGCTAACAAGCAGCCCTCGGACAGGGACCCTCAGCCGCGCATGCTCAGTCACACACACACTCACTCATAGTAGCCCCGGGGGGCAGCTTGACCGCTGTGATTACGAGCTACGTGGGGAGCCGGACCACCGTTGGCAAACCCTGGCCAGGCTAACAAGCAGCCCTCGGACAGGGACCCTCAGCCGCGCATGCTCAGTCACACACACACTCACTCATAGTAGCCCCGGGGGGCAGCTTGACCGCTGTGATTACGAGCTACGTGGGGAGCCGGACCACCGTTGGCAAACCCTGGCCAGGCTAACAAGCAGCCCTCGGACAGGGACCCTCAGCCGCGCATGCTCAGTCACACACACACTCACTCATAGTAGCCCCGGGGGCAGCTTGACCGCTGTGATTACGAGCTACGTGGGGAGCCGGACCACCGTTGGCAAACCCTGGCCAGGCTAACAAGCAGCCCTCGGACAGGGACCCTCAGCCGCGCATGCTCAGTCACACACACACACACTCACTCATAGTAGCCCCGGGGGGCAGCTTGACCGCTGTGATTACGAGCTACGTGGGGAGCCGGACCACCGTTGGCAAACCCTGGCCAGGCTAACAAGCAGCCCTCGGACAGGGACCCTCAGCCGCGCATGCTCAGTCACACACACACACACTCACTCATAGTAGCCCGGGGGGCAGCTTGACCGCTGTGATTACGAGCTACGTGGGGAGCCGGACCACCGTTGGCAAACCCTGGCCAGGCTAACAAGCAGCCCTCGGACAGGGACCCTCAGCCGCGCATGCTCAGTCACACACACACACACACTCACTCATAGTAGCCCCGGGGGGCAGCTTGACCGCTGTGATTACGAGCTACGTGGGGAGCCGGACCACCGTTGGCAAACCCTGGCCAGGCTAACAAGCAGCCCTCGGACAGGGACCCTCAGCCGCGCATGCTCAGTCACACACACACTCACTCATAGTAGCCCCGGGGGCAGCTTGACCGCTGTGATTACGAGCTACGTGGGGAGCCGGACCACCGTTGGCAAACCCTGGCCAGGCTAACAAGCAGCCCTCGGACAGGGACCCTCAGCCGCGCATGCTCAGTCACACACACACACACACACTCATAGTAGCCCCGGGGGGCAGCTTGACCGCTGTGATTACGAGCTACGTGGGGAGCCGGACCACCGTTGGCAAACCCTGGCCAGGCTAACAAGCAGCCCTCGGACAGGGACCCTCAGCCGCGCATGCTCAGTCACACACACACACTCACTCATAGTAGCCCCGGGGGCAGCTTGACCGCTGTGATTACGAGCTACGTGGGGAGCCGGACCACCGTTGGCAAACCCTGGCCAGGCTAACAAGCAGCCCTCGGACAGGGACCCTCAGCCGCGCATGCTCAGTCACACACACACACACACACTCATAGTAGCCCCGGGGGGCAGCTTGACCGCTGTGATTACGAGCTACGTGGGGAGCCGGACCACCGTTGGCAAACCCTGGCCAGGCTAACAAGCAGCCCTCGGACAGGGACCCTCAGCCGCGCATGCTCAGTCACACACACACACACTCACTCATAGTAGCCCCGGGGGGCAGCTTGACCGCTGTGATTACGAGCTACGTGGGGAGCCGGACCACCGTTGGCAAACCCTGGCCAGGCTAACAAGCAGCCCTCGGACAGGGACCCTCAGCCGCGCATGCTCAGTCACACACACACACTCACTCATAGTAGCCCCGGGGGGCAGCTTGACCGCTGTGATTACGAGCTACGTGGGGAGCCGGACCACCGTTGGCAAACCCTGGCCAGGCTAACAAGCAGCCCTCGGACAGGGACCCTCAGCCGCGCATGCTCAGTCACACACACACACACACTCATAGTAGCCCCGGGGGGCAGCTTGACCGCTGTGATTACGAGCTACGTGGGGAGCCGGACCACCGTTGGCAAACCCTGGCCAGGCTAACAAGCAGCCCTCGGACAGGGACCCTCAGCCGCGCATGCTCAGTCACACACACACTCACTCATAGTAGCCCCGGGGGGCAGCTTGACCGCTGTGATTACGAGCTACGTGGGGAGCCGGACCACCGTTGGCAAACCCTGGCCAGGCTAACAAGCAGCCCTCGGACAGGGACCCTCAGCCGCGCATGCTCAGTCACACACACACTCACTCATAGTAGCCCCGGGGGGCAGCTTGACCGCTGTGATTACGAGCTACGTGGGGAGCCGGACCACCGTTGGCAAACCCTGGCCAGGCTAACAAGCAGCCCTCGGACAGGGACCCTCAGCCGCGCATGCTCAGTCACACACACACTCACTCATAGTAGCCCCGGGGGGCAGCTTGACCGCTGTGATTACGAGCTACGTGGGGAGCCGGACCACCGTTGGCAAACCCTGGCCAGGCTAACAAGCAGCCCTCGGACAGGGACCCTCAGCCGCGCATGCTCAGTCACACACACACACTCACTCATAGTAGCCCCGGGGGGCAGCTTGACCGCTGTGATTACGAGCTACGTGGGGAGCCGGACCACCGTTGGCAAACCCTGGCCAGGCTAACAAGCAGCCCTCGGACAGGGACCCTCAGCCGCGCATGCTCAGTCACACACACACACACTCACTCATAGTAGCCCCGGGGGGCAGCTTGACCGCTGTGATTACGAGCTACGTGGGGAGCCGGACCACCGTTGGCAAACCCTGGCCAGGCTAACAAGCAGCCCTCGGACAGGGACCCTCAGCCGCGCATGCTCAGTCACACACACACTCACTCATAGTAGCCCCGGGGGGCAGCTTGACCGCTGTGATTACGAGCTACGTGGGGAGCCGGACCACCGTTGGCAAACCCTGGCCAGGCTAACAAGCAGCCCTCGGACAGGGACCCTCAGCCGCGCATGCTCAGTCACACACACACACACACTCACTAGTAGCCCCGGGGGGCAGCTTGACCGCTGTGATTACGAGCTACGTGGGGAGCCGGACCACCGTTGGCAAACCCTGGCCAGGCTAACAAGCAGCCCTCGGACAGGGACCCTCAGCCGCGCATGCTCAGTCACACACACACACACTCACTCATAGTAGCCCCGGGGGCAGCTTGACCGCTGTGATTACGAGCTACGTGGGGAGCCGGACCACCGTTGGCAAACCCTGGCCAGGCTAACAAGCAGCCCTCGGACAGGGACCCTCAGCCGCGCATGCTCAGTCACACACACACACACACTCACTCATAGTAGCCCGGGGGGCAGCTTGACCGCTGTGATTACGAGCTACGTGGGGAGCCGGACCACCGTTGGCAAACCCTGGCCAGGCTAACAAGCAGCCCTCGGACAGGGACCCTCAGCCGCGCATGCTCAGTCACACACACACACACACTCACTCATAGTAGCCCCGGGGGCAGCTTGACCGCTGTGATTACGAGCTACGTGGGGAGCCGGACCACCGTTGGCAAACCCTGGCCAGGCTAACAAGCAGCCCTCGGACAGGGACCCTCAGCCGCGCATGCTCAGTCACACACACACTCACTCATAGTAGCCCCGGGGGGCAGCTTGACCGCTGTGATTACGAGCTACGTGGGGAGCCGGACCACCGTTGGCAAACCCTGGCCAGGCTAACAAGCAGCCCTCGGACAGGGACCCTCAGCCGCGCATGCTCAGTCACACACACACTCACTCATAGTAGCCCCGGGGGCAGCTTGACCGCTGTGATTACGAGCTACGTGGGGAGCCGGACCACCGTTGGCAAACCCTGGCCAGGCTAACAAGCAGCCCTCGGACAGGGACCCTCAGCCGCGCATGCTCAGTCACACACACACTCACTCATAGTAGCCCCGGGGGCAGCTTGACCGCTGTGATTACGAGCTACGTGGGGAGCCGGACCACCGTTGGCAAACCCTGGCCAGGCTAACAAGCAGCCCTCGGACAGGGACCCTCAGCCGCGCATGCTCAGTCACACACACACTCACTCATAGTAGCCCGGGGGGCAGCTTGACCGCTGTGATTACGAGCTACGTGGGGAGCCGGACCACCGTTGGCAAACCCTGGCCAGGCTAACAAGCAGCCCTCGGACAGGGACCCTCAGCCGCGCATGCTCAGTCACACACACACACACTCACTCATAGTAGCCCCGGGGGGCAGCTTGACCGCTGTGATTACGAGCTACGTGGGGAGCCGGACCACCGTTGGCAAACCCTGGCCAGGCTAACAAGCAGCCCTCGGACAGGGACCCTCAGCCGCGCATGCTCAGTCACACACACACACACACTCACTCATAGTAGCCCGGGGGGCAGCTTGACCGCTGTGATTACGAGCTACGTGGGGAGCCGGACCACCGTTGGCAAACCCTGGCCAGGCTAACAAGCAGCCCTCGGACAGGGACCCTCAGCCGCGCATGCTCAGTCACACACACACACACTCACTCATAGTAGCCCCGGGGGGCAGCTTGACCGCTGTGATTACGAGCTACGTGGGGAGCCGGACCACCGTTGGCAAACCCTGGCCAGGCTAACAAGCAGCCCTCGGACAGGGACCCTCAGCCGCGCATGCTCAGTCACACACACACACACTCACTCATAGTAGCCCCGGGGGGCAGCTTGACCGCTGTGATTACGAGCTACGTGGGGAGCCGGACCACCGTTGGCAAACCCTGGCCAGGCTAACAAGCAGCCCTCGGACAGGGACCCTCAGCCGCGCATGCTCAGTCACACACACACTCACTCATAGTAGCCCCGGGGGCAGCTTGACCGCTGTGATTACGAGCTACGTGGGGAGCCGGACCACCGTTGGCAAACCCTGGCCAGGCTAACAAGCAGCCCTCGGACAGGGACCCTCAGCCGCGCATGCTCAGTCACACACACACACACACTCACTCATAGTAGCCCGGGGGGCAGCTTGACCGCTGTGATTACGAGCTACGTGGGGAGCCGGACCACCGTTGGCAAACCCTGGCCAGGCTAACAAGCAGCCCTCGGACAGGGACCCTCAGCCGCGCATGCTCAGTCACACACACACACACACTCACTCATAGTAGCCCCGGGGGGCAGCTTGACCGCTGTGATTACGAGCTACGTGGGGAGCCGGACCACCGTTGGCAAACCCTGGCCAGGCTAACAAGCAGCCCTCGGACAGGGACCCTCAGCCGCGCATGCTCAGTCACACACACACACACACTCACTCATAGTAGCCCCGGGGGGCAGCTTGACCGCTGTGATTACGAGCTACGTGGGGAGCCGGACCACCGTTGGCAAACCCTGGCCAGGCTAACAAGCAGCCCTCGGACAGGGACCCTCAGCCGCGCATGCTCAGTCACACACATACACACACTCACTCATAGTAGCCCCGGGGGGCAGCTTGACCGCTGTGATTACGAGCTACGTGGGGAGCCGGACCACCGTTGGCAAACCCTGGCCAGGCTAACAAGCAGCCCTCGGACAGGGACCCTCAGCCGCGCATGCTCAGTCACACACATACACACACTCACTCATAGTAGCCCCGGGGGGCAGCTTGACCGCTGTGATTACGAGCTACGTGGGGAGCCGGACCACCGTTGGCAAACCCTGGCCAGGCTAACAAGCAGCCCTCGGACAGGGACCCTCAGCCGCGCATGCTCAGTCACACACACACTCACTCATAGTAGCCCCGGGGGGCAGCTTGACCGCTGTGATTACGAGCTACGTGGGGAGCCGGACCACCGTTGGCAAACCCTGGCCAGGCTAACAAGCAGCCCTCGGACAGGGACCCTCAGCCGCGCATGCTCAGTCACACACATACACACACTCACTCATAGTAGCCCCGGGGGGCAGCTTGACCGCTGTGATTACGAGCTACGTGGGGAGCCGGACCACCGTTGGCAAACCCTGGCCAGGCTAACAAGCAGCCCTCGGACAGGGACCCTCAGCCGCGCATGCTCAGTCACACACACACTCACTCATAGTAGCCCCGGGGGGCAGCTTGACCGCTGTGATTACGAGCTACGTGGGGAGCCGGACCACCGTTGGCAAACCCTGGCCAGGCTAACAAGCAGCCCTCGGACAGGGACCCTCAGCCGCGCATGCTCAGTCACACACACACACTCACTCATAGTAGCCCCGGGGGGCAGCTTGACCGCTGTGATTACGAGCTACGTGGGGAGCCGGACCACCGTTGGCAAACCCTGGCCAGGCTAACAAGCAGCCCTCGGACAGGGACCCTCAGCCGCGCATGCTCAGTCACACACACACACACTCACTCATAGTAGCCCGGGGGGCAGCTTGACCGCTGTGATTACGAGCTACGTGGGGAGCCGGACCACCGTTGGCAAACCCTGGCCAGGCTAACAAGCAGCCCTCGGACAGGGACCCTCAGCCGCGCATGCTCAGTCACACACACACACACTCACTCATAGTAGCCCCGGGGGGCAGCTTGACCGCTGTGATTACGAGCTACGTGGGGAGCCGGACCACCGTTGGCAAACCCTGGCCAGGCTAACAAGCAGCCCTCGGACAGGGACCCTCAGCCGCGCATGCTCAGTCACACACACACACACACTCACTCATAGTAGCCCGGGGGGCAGCTTGACCGCTGTGATTACGAGCTACGTGGGGAGCCGGACCACCGTTGGCAAACCCTGGCCAGGCTAACAAGCAGCCCTCGGACAGGGACCCTCAGCCGCGCATGCTCAGTCACACACACACACACTCACTCATAGTAGCCCCGGGGGGCAGCTTGACCGCTGTGATTACGAGCTACGTGGGGAGCCGGACCACCGTTGGCAAACCCTGGCCAGGCTAACAAGCAGCCCTCGGACAGGGACCCTCAGCCGCGCATGCTCAGTCACACACACACACTCACTCATAGTAGCCCCGGGGGGCAGCTTGACCGCTGTGATTACGAGCTACGTGGGGAGCCGGACCACCGTTGGCAAACCCTGGCCAGGCTAACAAGCAGCCCTCGGACAGGGACCCTCAGCCGCGCATGCTCAGTCACACACACACACTCACTCATAGTAGCCCCGGGGGCAGCTTGACCGCTGTGATTACGAGCTACGTGGGGAGCCGGACCACCGTTGGCAAACCCTGGCCAGGCTAACAAGCAGCCCTCGGACAGGGACCCTCAGCCGCGCATGCTCACACACACACACACACACACACTCATAGTAGCCCCGGGGGGCAGCTTGACCGCTGTGATTACGAGCTACGTGGGGAGCCGGACCACCGTTGGCAAACCCTGGCCAGGCTAACAAGCAGCCCTCGGACAGGGACCCTCAGCCGCGCATGCTCAGTCACACACACACTCACTCATAGTAGCCCCGGGGGGCAGCTTGACCGCTGTGATTACGAGCTACGTGGGGAGCCGGACCACCGTTGGCAAACCCTGGCCAGGCTAACAAGCAGCCCTCGGACAGGGACCCTCAGCCGCGCATGCTCAGTCACACACACACACACTCACTCATAGTAGCCCCGGGGGGCAGCTTGACCGCTGTGATTACGAGCTACGTGGGGAGCCGGACCACCGTTGGCAAACCCTGGCCAGGCTAACAAGCAGCCCTCGGACAGGGACCCTCAGCCGCGCATGCTCAGTCACACACACACACACTCACTCATAGTAGCCCCGGGGGGCAGCTTGACCGCTGTGATTACGAGCTACGTGGGGAGCCGGACCACCGTTGGCAAACCCTGGCCAGGCTAACAAGCAGCCCTCGGACAGGGACCCTCAGCCGCGCATGCTCAGTCACACACACACTCACTCATAGTAGCCCCGGGGGGCAGCTTGACCGCTGTGATTACGAGCTACGTGGGGAGCCGGACCACCGTTGGCAAACCCTGGCCAGGCTAACAAGCAGCCCTCGGACAGGGACCCTCAGCCGCGCATGCTCAGTCACACACACACACACTCACTCATAGTAGCCCCGGGGGGCAGCTTGACCGCTGTGATTACGAGCTACGTGGGGAGCCGGACCACCGTTGGCAAACCCTGGCCAGGCTAACAAGCAGCCCTCGGACAGGGACCCTCAGCCGCGCATGCTCAGTCACACACACACTCACTCATAGTAGCCCCGGGGGCAGCTTGACCGCTGTGATTACGAGCTACGTGGGGAGCCGGACCACCGTTGGCAAACCCTGGCCAGGCTAACAAGCAGCCCTCGGACAGGGACCCTCAGCCGCGCATGCTCAGTCACACACACACTCACTCATAGTAGCCCCGGGGGGCAGCTTGACCGCTGTGATTACGAGCTACGTGGGGAGCCGGACCACCGTTGGCAAACCCTGGCCAGGCTAACAAGCAGCCCTCGGACAGGGACCCTCAGCCGCGCATGCTCAGTCACACACACACTCACTCATAGTAGCCCCGGGGGGCAGCTTGACCGCTGTGATTACGAGCTACGTGGGGAGCCGGACCACCGTTGGCAAACCCTGGCCAGGCTAACAAGCAGCCCTCGGACAGGGACCCTCAGCCGCGCATGCTCAGTCACACACACACTCACTCATAGTAGCCCGGGGGGCAGCTTGACCGCTGTGATTACGAGCTACGTGGGGAGCCGGACCACCGTTGGCAAACCCTGGCCAGGCTAACAAGCAGCCCTCGGACAGGGACCCTCAGCCGCGCATGCTCAGTCACACACACACACACACACACTCATAGTAGCCCCGGGGGGCAGCTTGACCGCTGTGATTACGAGCTACGTGGGGAGCCGGACCACCGTTGGCAAACCCTGGCCAGGCTAACAAGCAGCCCTCGGACAGGGACCCTCAGCCGCGCATGCTCAGTCACACACACACACACTCACTCATAGTAGCCCCGGGGGGCAGCTTGACCGCTGTGATTACGAGCTACGTGGGGAGCCGGACCACCGTTGGCAAACCCTGGCCAGGCTAACAAGCAGCCCTCGGACAGGGACCCTCAGCCGCGCATGCTCAGTCACACACACACTCACTCATAGTAGCCCCGGGGGGCAGCTTGACCGCTGTGATTACGAGCTACGTGGGGAGCCGGACCACCGTTGGCAAACCCTGGCCAGGCTAACAAGCAGCCCTCGGACAGGGACCCTCAGCCGCGCATGCTCAGTCACACACACACACACTCACTCATAGTAGCCCGGGGGGCAGCTTGACCGCTGTGATTACGAGCTACGTGGGGAGCCGGACCACCGTTGGCAAACCCTGGCCAGGCTAACAAGCAGCCCTCGGACAGGGACCCTCAGCCGCGCATGCTCAGTCACACACACACACACTCACTCATAGTAGCCCGGGGGGCAGCTTGACCGCTGTGATTACGAGCTACGTGGGGAGCCGGACCACCGTTGGCAAACCCTGGCCAGGCTAACAAGCAGCCCTCGGACAGGGACCCTCAGCCGCGCATGCTCAGTCACACACACACTCACTCATAGTAGCCCCGGGGGGCAGCTTGACCGCTGTGATTACGAGCTACGTGGGGAGCCGGACCACCGTTGGCAAACCCTGGCCAGGCTAACAAGCAGCCCTCGGACAGGGACCCTCAGCCGCGCATGCTCAGTCACACACATACACACACTCACTCATAGTAGCCCGGGGGGCAGCTTGACCGCTGTGATTACGAGCTACGTGGGGAGCCGGACCACCGTTGGCAAACCCTGGCCAGGCTAACAAGCAGCCCTCGGACAGGGACCCTCAGCCGCGCATGCTCAGTCACACACACACTCACTCATAGTAGCCCCGGGGGGCAGCTTGACCGCTGTGATTACGAGCTACGTGGGGAGCCGGACCACCGTTGGCAAACCCTGGCCAGGCTAACAAGCAGCCCTCGGACAGGGACCCTCAGCCGCGCATGCTCAGTCACACACACACTCACTCATAGTAGCCCCGGGGGGCAGCTTGACCGCTGTGATTACGAGCTACGTGGGGAGCCGGACCACCGTTGGCAAACCCTGGCCAGGCTAACAAGCAGCCCTCGGACAGGGACCCTCAGCCGCGCATGCTCAGTCACACACACACACTCACTCATAGTAGCCCCGGGGGGCAGCTTGACCGCTGTGATTACGAGCTACGTGGGGAGCCGGACCACCGTTGGCAAACCCTGGCCAGGCTAACAAGCAGCCCTCGGACAGGGACCCTCAGCCGCGCATGCTCAGTCACACACACACTCACTCATAGTAGCCCCGGGGGGCAGCTTGACCGCTGTGATTACGAGCTACGTGGGGAGCCGGACCACCGTTGGCAAACCCTGGCCAGGCTAACAAGCAGCCCTCGGACAGGGACCCTCAGCCGCGCATGCTCAGTCACACACACACACACACTCACTCATAGTAGCCCCGGGGGGCAGCTTGACCGCTGTGATTACGAGCTACGTGGGGAGCCGGACCACCGTTGGCAAACCTGGCCAGGCTAACAAGCAGCCCTCGGACAGGGACCCTCAGCCGCGCATGCTCAGTCACACACACACACACTCACTCATAGTAGCCCCGGGGGGCAGCTTGACCGCTGTGATTACGAGCTACGTGGGGAGCCGGACCACCGTTGGCAAACCCTGGCCAGGCTAACAAGCAGCCCTCGGACAGGGACCCTCAGCCGCGCATGCTCAGTCACACACACACTCACTCATAGTAGCCCGGGGGGCAGCTTGACCGCTGTGATTACGAGCTACGTGGGGAGCCGGACCACCGTTGGCAAACCCTGGCCAGGCTAACAAGCAGCCCTCGGACAGGGACCCTCAGCCGCGCATGCTCAGTCACACACATACACACACTCACATAGTAGCCCCGGGGGGCAGCTTGACCGCTGTGATTACGAGCTACGTGGGGAGCCGGACCACCGTTGGCAAACCCTGGCCAGGCTAACAAGCAGCCCTCGGACAGGGACCCTCAGCCGCGCATGCTCAGTCACACACACACTCACTCATAGTAGCCCGGGGGGCAGCTTGACCGCTGTGATTACGAGCTACGTGGGGAGCCGGACCACCGTTGGCAAACCCTGGCCAGGCTAACAAGCAGCCCTCGGACAGGGACCCTCAGCCGCGCATGCTCAGTCACACACACACACTCACTCATAGTAGCCCCGGGGGGCAGCTTGACCGCTGTGATTACGAGCTACGTGGGGAGCCGGACCACCGTTGGCAAACCCTGGCCAGGCTAACAAGCAGCCCTCGGACAGGGACCCTCAGCCGCGCATGCTCAGTCACACACACACTCACTCATAGTAGCCCCGGGGGGCAGCTTGACCGCTGTGATTACGAGCTACGTGGGGAGCCGGACCACCGTTGGCAAACCCTGGCCAGGCTAACAAGCAGCCCTCGGACAGGGACCCTCAGCCGCGCATGCTCAGTCACACACACACTCACTCATAGTAGCCCCGGGGGGCAGCTTGACCGCTGTGATTACGAGCTACGTGGGGAGCCGGACCACCGTTGGCAAACCCTGGCCAGGCTAACAAGCAGCCCTCGGACAGGGACCCTCAGCCGCGCATGCTCAGTCACACACACACTCACTCATAGTAGCCCCGGGGGGCAGCTTGACCGCTGTGATTACGAGCTACGTGGGGAGCCGGACCACCGTTGGCAAACCCTGGCCAGGCTAACAAGCAGCCCTCGGACAGGGACCCTCAGCCGCGCATGCTCAGTCACACACACACACACTCACTCATAGTAGCCCGGGGGGCAGCTTGACCGCTGTGATTACGAGCTACGTGGGGAGCCGGACCACCGTTGGCAAACCCTGGCCAGGCTAACAAGCAGCCCTCGGACAGGGACCCTCAGCCGCGCATGCTCAGTCACACACACACTCACTCATAGTAGCCCCGGGGGGCAGCTTGACCGCTGTGATTACGAGCTACGTGGGGAGCCGGACCACCGTTGGCAAACCCTGGCCAGGCTAACAAGCAGCCCTCGGACAGGGACCCTCAGCCGCGCATGCTCAGTCACACACACACACACTCACTCATAGTAGCCCCGGGGGGCAGCTTGACCGCTGTGATTACGAGCTACGTGGGGAGCCGGACCACCGTTGGCAAACCCTGGCCAGGCTAACAAGCAGCCCTCGGACAGGGACCCTCAGCCGCGCATGCTCAGTCACACACACACTCACTCATAGTAGCCCCGGGGGGCAGCTTGACCGCTGTGATTACGAGCTACGTGGGGAGCCGGACCACCGTTGGCAAACCCTGGCCAGGCTAACAAGCAGCCCTCGGACAGGGACCCTCAGCCGCGCATGCTCAGTCACACACATACACACACTCACTCATAGTAGCCCCGGGGGGCAGCTTGACCGCTGTGATTACGAGCTACGTGGGGAGCCGGACCACCGTTGGCAAACCCTGGCCAGGCTAACAAGCAGCCCTCGGACAGGGACCCTCAGCCGCGCATGCTCAGTCACACACACACACACACTCACTCATAGTAGCCCGGGGGGCAGCTTGACCGCTGTGATTACGAGCTACGTGGGGAGCCGGACCACCGTTGGCAAACCCTGGCCAGGCTAACAAGCAGCCCTCGGACAGGGACCCTCAGCCGCGCATGCTCAGTCACACACACACTCACTCATAGTAGCCCCGGGGGGCAGCTTGACCGCTGTGATTACGAGCTACGTGGGGAGCCGGACCACCGTTGGCAAACCCTGGCCAGGCTAACAAGCAGCCCTCGGACAGGGACCCTCAGCCGCGCATGCTCAGTCACACACACACACTCACTCATAGTAGCCCGGGGGGCAGCTTGACCGCTGTGATTACGAGCTACGTGGGGAGCCGGACCACCGTTGGCAAACCCTGGCCAGGCTAACAAGCAGCCCTCGGACAGGGACCCTCAGCCGCGCATGCTCAGTCACACACATACACACTCACTCATAGTAGCCCCGGGGGGCAGCTTGACCGCTGTGATTACGAGCTACGTGGGGAGCCGGACCACCGTTGGCAAACCCTGGCCAGGCTAACAAGCAGCCCTCGGACAGGGACCCTCAGCCGCGCATGCTCAGTCACACAACACACTCACTCATAGTAGCCCGGGGGGCAGCTTGACCGCTGTGATTACGAGCTACGTGGGGAGCCGGACCACCGTTGGCAAACCTGGCCAGGCTAACAAGCAGCCCTCGGACAGGGACCCTCAGCCGCGCATGCTCAGTCACACACACACATCACTCATAGTAGCCCGGGGGGCAGCTTGACCGCTGTGATTACGAGCTACGTGGGGAGCCGGACCACCGTTGGCAAACCTGGCCAGGCTAACAAGCAGCCCTCGGACAGGGACCCTCAGCCGCGCATGCTCAGTCAACACACACACATCACTCATAGTAGCCCCGGGGGGCAGCTTGACCGCTGTGATTACGAGCTACGTGGGGAGCCGGACCACCGTTGGCAAACCCTGGCCAGGCTAACAAGCAGCCCTCGGACAGGGACCCTCAGCGCGCATGCTCAGTCACACACACACACACTCACTCATAGTAGCCCCGGGGGGCAGCTTGACCGCTGTGATTACGAGCTACGTGGGGAGCGGACCACCGTTGGCAAACCTGGCCAGGCTAACAAGCAGCCCTCGGACAGGGACCCTCAGCCGCGCATGCTCAGTCACACACACACACACACTCACTCAGTAGCCCGGGGGGCAGCTTGACCGCTGTGATTACGAGCTACGTGGGGAGCCGGACCACCGTTGGCAAACCCTGGCCAGGCTAACAAGCAGCCCTCGGACAGGGACCCTCAGCCGCGCATGCTCAGTCAACACACTCACTCATAGTAGCCCGGGGGGCAGCTTGACCGCTGTGATTACGAGCTACGTGGGGAGCCGGACCACCGTTGGCAAACCCTGGCCAGGCTAACAAGCAGCCCTCGGACAGGGACCTCAGCCGCGCATGCTCAGTCAACACATACACACACTCAAATAGTAGCCCGGGGGGCAGCTTGACCGCTGTGATACGAGCTACGTGGGGAGCCGGACCACCGTTGGCAAACCCTGGCCAGGCTAACAAGCACCTCGGACAGGGACCCTCAGCCGCGCATGCTCAGTCACACCATACACACACTCACTCATAGTAGCCCCGGGGGGCAGCTTGACCGCTGTGATTACGAGCTACGTGGGGAGCCGGACCACCGTTGGCAAACCCTGGCCAGGCTAACAAGCAGCCCTCGGACAGGGACCCTCAGCCGCGCATGCTCAGTCACACACACACTCACTCATAGTAGCCCCGGGGGCAGCTTGACCGCTGTGATTACGAGCTACGTGGGGAGCCGGACCACCGTTGGCAAAACCCTGGCCAGGCTAACAAGCAGCCCTCGGACAGGGACCCTCAGCCGCGCATGCTCAGTCACACACCACACACTCACTCATAGTAGCCCCGGGGGGCAGCTTGACCGCTGTGATTACGAGCTACGTGGGGGAGCCGGACCACCGTTGGCAAACCCTGGCCAGGCTAACAAGCAGCCCTCGGACAGGGACCCTCAGCCGCGCATGCTCAGTCACACACACACACTCACTCATAGTAGCCCCGGGGGGCAGCTTGACCGCTGTGATTACGAGCTACGTGGGGAGCCGGACCACCGTTGGCAAAACCCTGGCCAGGCTAACAAGCAGCCCTCGGACAGGGACCCTCAGCCGCGCATGCCAGTCACACACATACACACACTCACTCATAGTAGCCCCGGGGGGCAGCTTGACCGCTGTGATTACGAGCTACGTGGGGAGCCGGACCAACGTTGGCAAACCCTGGCCAGGCTAACAAGCAGCCTCGGACAGGGACCCTCAGCCGCGCATGCTCAGTCCACACACACAACATCATCACTCATAGTAGCCCGGGGGGCAGCTTGAACGCTGTGATTACGAGCTACGTGGGGAGCCGGACCACCGTTGGCAAACCCTGGCCAGGCTAACAAGCAGCCCTCGGACAGGGACCCTCAGCCGCCATGCTCAGTCACACACACAACTCACTCATAGTAGCCCCGGGGGGCAGCTTGACCGCTGTGATTACGAGCTACGTGGGGAGCGGACCACGTTGGCAAACCCTGGCCAGGCTAACAGCAGCCCTCGGACAGGGACCCTCAGCCGCGCATGCTCAGTCACACCACACACTCACTCATAGTAGCCCGGGGGGCAGCTTGACCGCTGTGATTACGAGCTACGTGGGGAGCCGGACCACCGTTGGCAAACCCTGGCCAGGCTAACAAGCAGCCCTCGGACAGGGACCCTCAGCCGCGCATGCTCAGTCACACACACACACACACTCACTCAAGTAGCCCGGGGGCAGCTTGACCGCTGTGATTACGAGCTACGTGGGGAGCCGGACCACCGTTGGCAAACCCTGGCCAGGCTAACAAGCAGCCCTCGGACAGGGACCCTCAGCCGCGCATG
>JAFELL010001016.1:0-87204 GCA_019059645.1 Caranx melampygus
TTTCACCTACTGGCCTGGTTTAAAACCCAGCAGAGCACAGACGTGAGGATTTTGAGCATCGTCTGTGTTTCATCAAAGCAAAAGTTCACCAGTTCAGCTACTTTATGTGCTGATAACCTGCTCGGCCTTGAAGTTACTTCAGCTCCAGCAACAGCAGGTTTTACCTTGACAGCTCCGATCTGCTCCTTACGAAACCTCTCGAGCGGAGAGATCAGCACGTCATCAGCGTTCTGGATCTGAGAGACAGAAAAACACGACAGTCAGCTCAGTTTGTCACAAGAGTGAAACAAGAACCAGACATAGAACGACTGCAGCGATGACTCAGGTGTTTTACTTAAACCTCATCACTCAGCAGATGTTCGTCTTTTATGTTTTGATGAATTTGTCTTAAAGAGAAACATTTCCTGACAAAATCCCTTCAAAATATTTCAAATGCAGACATTAACGTGGTCTCAATCTATCAGTAACTTCACAAATTGTTGTATATAAGTAAATCTTAGGCAGAGATTCACTTAATCCGTGTCTATCTAGTAGCAAAATTATAACTGCGCTAACCCCAGGCCAATCTGAAATATGTGGACTTTCCTTTGAACAGTGCAGTTTCCCTTGACTTGAGCTGAGTCACAACAAATCACCAGAAAGCTCCGATGCTAAAATAAACATGGTGCCATTGTGGTGGTATTTTTGTAGTGGACTGTACAGTTCGTATGAGAAACGTCTGGTCGATGCTGCGGTTTGAGTCGAACAGCGTATCAGAGCTCTGGTGTTCATCTTCGGTCTCCGTCTTCTGTAGTCATGGGTCTACATATTATAAGTCTTGGTCACATCTTGCTTTGTTCTGTCCAGCTGATTTAAGCATTAGACTCTAAATAACTTCCCAGCCTGGCATCATTAATTCACCCTCACTTCAGTTTAGTGCTGCACTAGTGCCCAAAGAACATGGTCTCCTTTCTTTTTATGTTCTTTCTTTTTTAGCACTTTACAATGAGAGGGATGAAACTGAAAACTCGGAGAATGAGGGGCATTGTCTGATCTCCATAATAGTCCTTTCAGGTTGAACAGGTAGGCATTTCTGTGGAACCCATTTGCCGGAATTGCCCTTTAACTTAATAATGATGGTATTATTAAGAGTTCAGACCAATCAGCAGTGTTGCAGTGGTGCCACTCCAAGCAGAAAGGCATACAATTAACACACATACACACAGACAAAACACACACAGGACCCTTTTATGGACTTTCCCAGGCAGTCAGGGCTGCACTCAGTCTCACGGGGGAATTGGCAGAATAGGTTCCACATGGTTCCTCTGTAACTAGACCACGCTCACAGCCACTAAGGCACTCTCTCTCTCTCTCACACACACACACACACACAGGGCTATACATAAGTTAGCATACTATGCACATACTGTACATTCGCACATGCGCACACACCGTGCCAGACTCCAGTCACTCCCACACAAAGACATCTGGTTGATGGAGAGTGTCTGAGTCAAAGACCTTTTTTTCACTGCTACTGGCACAAGGTTTTCACAATGTGTGAATCAGACTTCTGGGAAACCAGATAAAGCCGGTAAGATGTATTGAGTGACGGATGGTTGGGTCAGCGTCCTGGAGCAGAGACAAAGAGACCGCAAAACTGCTTGTGGAAAAAGGAAACTGATGGTTTCAACTGTGGTGAAAACAAATTGGTGAAGGCGTTTTGGTCTGTTGCCCTTCAGAAGTCTGTGGTTTCTAACCAGGACATAATATGAATCACAAACAAACATTACATATGTGTCAAAGGCAGATAAGGATGGTGGATAGGGAAAATACTCAAATAATGCTAGAAGTGTCCATTCAAAGCTGCTGCTTTTAGAGTAGGAGTAAATATCTCAGGAAAGGATTTCACTCCTAGATGACATCAATATTTACTAATGTGTCTAATATGTGTAAAATAGTGTAACTTACTACTATTTTAACTTAAATACCAAAATATCATTATCTTTAAAATATCAAACAATCTCAAAAAGCTGTATCTCTCTTTTGCTCTTTCTCTCACACAAACATACAAACACATGTTTTTAACTCACCAGTCGTTTTCTCTCCTCTTCCATGGTGCTCAGGAGCTGAGAAAACTCCTTTAAGGATTGGGCTGTCAAAGAGATGATGCACAAATGTGGAAAGACTTAATATATTTTAGATATTTTTCAATCTCCGCTCCTGCTGATTTAGACCATTATCTGTATCTTCACCTCACCTATATTCACTTCATCATCAGTCTCAGCATCTCCGATACATTCAAACTGGAACTCCTGCAGGGACTGGGAGAAGCGCTGGACGGCAAGAGACAGGCCTGACAGAAAAACAGAGAGTGTCATTAATGTATTTAAGGCCAATACAACAATTTTCTTATCAACATCACATGTTCATAACACACTTATTCATAAGGTCAGTGCAGTGCACTGCTCCCATTTCTTTGAAAAACAACAGCACTGCAATAAACTTTGAATTTCAAAACTCTTGCACATCACCCACTGCTGAGACATAAGGTGTCCAAGTCTGATGTACACAAAGTACCACACCCTGCAGCAAACTCCTCTCAGCCTTAGTCTCATAAACTGTGTTTACGTGTCCAAACAGCACTTCAATAGCACAGTTTAATACCACATTTTACTCTTTAAAGGTGCACAAACACTTGGCACAATGAGGAAGCATTCTCACCCATATACCCATAATGCTGGTCTGTATACCAGCTGTTGTAAGGGACTATTTCAATCACACAACACCAGTGAAATGTCTTGAAGTGTCTGTTTATACCAGACTACAGCTGGAGATCAGCAGAAAATGAGTTGTGGTCAGACTCCATGCACAGAAGACAAAGTAGATAGAGGCTCAGCTGAAGGCAAACACGTCAATCATTAGTTTCACTATACCTGTCATTCTGTAGGGTCAAAATGATTCTCAGTATTTAATGTGCTCAGTGTTCAAATATCTGATGTACAGCAGTCTACATACCACACTGTGTATGTTTCTGTGAAGTGATGTTGGACTGTGTTTTTGTAGTTTGTGGTCAGATGTCTACAAAACTTTAATGGGTCTCACTTATATTTATTAGCGTTGTTCACTGCCATTGAAAACCCAGTTTTCTCCACTGAAACACACACATGTAAGATGGACAAAGTGAAAACCCTAACTGGATTTTGAAAAAGGTTTCCCATGTTAACAGAATTTCCAGTGAGTAAAGGTGGTAAATGTTAACATATCAGCACTGTATCATGGTACGATCACATTTGGCTGCTGTTGGTGATTGATTGAGCATGATCTGTACGATCTGTTCATGTTGACACCGCAGTGATCCTGTGGTTTCTGTTGTCAAGAGCAGCATCTTGTGTTATTATTACACCAGTGACTTCAGTCAGCAGATGAGTCAAAGAAACCGCAGGGAGCTAAAAAGCGCAGGTGTGTCTGAGATTAAACCTCAGGTGATCAGAAGAAGCTCGTCACAAATGGGCGGTTCCTGTAATAATCAAGTCCTCCTGAGTGTACGAATGTGACAGTCACCATCAAACCATGTCGCAGTTACACAGCCTGTCCTCCAGCACGTGCCTTCTCATTGTCTTAAGAGGGGAACATATAAATCTCTGTGGTCACTTATCTTATTATCTGATCATAGAAACACAGCAATGCTGACCAGAGGAAAAAACACATTTCATAACAATAACTCCAGTCTAATATATTAGTTATTGGAGTGCAGTGCACCAGTTGACCCGAAGCTATGTACAAAAGCAGACTTGATGCACCGTTGCAGAACTTCATGTTCAAGTGACTTATGAACATTTCTTATTACTAGTGACTGATCCTTAGAAACAAAGAAACACAAGACCCTTTGTTAATGAACCTGACAACTTAACTACTTTAAAACATCTATAAACGCATTGTAACAAAAGAAGAAGCTAAGACATGACACAATGAGACAAGGGGGTCTTTATCCAAACTTCATGTGACGTTATTCCACTAAAATGTAATTGGTTGGGATGTCCTGCAGCCCAGCAATTTAAGAATTAAAAGCCATGCTTTCATGCTACAGGAAAGATTGTTAACATGTTTTATTTACTATTAATTGCAGATTTAAAACCTCTTTCTAAATGGTGGATTAACACAAAGTGGCACCAAACTGTCTGTTCTTGTATCACTATATCAACAGAGAGTGCATATCACTGTGGCAGTCTATCTAACTATGCTGTTAACACCACCAAACACAGGATAATCATGTAAAAGACTATAAACTGAAGTCTAACCCAGCTCTTCGGCTCTGTCTGAACTGATGGCCTTGTGTTGCCCTCTCTTATCAGGCAGCTGCTCTTTGTGTAACTTTAGTGTAACACACACTTTTGCCTTAAAAAAAAAACAAGTGATGAACCAAGGTGTACTCACTCCTGAGGGCTGATATGAGCATGTTTCCATCTTTGATGAGGTCTTTTATAAACCTGTTGGTGCGCTCCAGCTCTATCTCATGGCACTGCAGCCGCTCTCTGAACTCCGGACTGTCCAGGAAAGAATCACTAAACTCCAGCGTCGGCAGACCCATCGATAAATAAATACACCACACGGACACTGAATGGACGAATACAGCAAAACGCGTCTTCTGCGTCTTCCGGGGGGTTTACGGGAGAAAACGGTGTTTCACCGTGCTCAGAGAAAATTGGTCAGAAGTTCCTTCCAGCTCCTTTTTTTCATGCCGTTCTCACTTTTCCCCCACAGAACTTCCGGACACTGAAAGAGCAGAGCCTCTGACAGAAACAGTTTGGCTCGGACGCACGTCGAGCTCCACGCTCCTGCTCTCACTTCAAATCCGAAATATTACAGTACAACGCCGCCGGGACTTCTTACGAACAGATTAGTCGGCTGATAAAATACCGTCCGTGGCTGAAAGAGAGCAGTTAGAGATCAGTTTTGTCCCAACGAAGACGGTGGTGCTAACTCCGGCTGCATACGGCTCTGACTAAGTGCTTGTTACTATGGGAACGGGAGACTCCTGCTGGTGCGTTCACAAATCTGTGCAAAAAAAGAAAAGTAATGATTAAAAATAATAATTACACGGTATATATTTCTTATGTCAGAAAATACTGAATCTCTACTCTCTAGTTTTAGTTCTAGCTTACAGTCAATGTCATTCAAACTAAAGTAGAGTATTTTGGGTACCTAAATTACCTATTTCTATGTGATGTCGTAAAACAAACTGTAGGCCTAGCTCCAACGCTCACTGCAATACTACTACTGCTACCACTACTACTTATAATAATGATACTGCACATTTTGAAAACAAGGTTTTACAACATGCTTGGTATAAAAGTAGAAATGCACAAGAACAAAAACAGAACAAAGCATAAAAGCAGGCTAAAGACATTGAGAAACAGATAAGTGCAAAACAAACCAGTGCAACGAAATAAGATGGAAAAGTTTTGAAAGGAAATAAAAACAATAGAAGACAGTGAGAAATAAAAGAGGGATATTAAGGATAACATTAGTGTGTTAGCTGGTTGAAGTAAAATAACTGAACATTATTAAAAACAAATGTAATATATAATTCAATAGGAAATCAAAGTGTAAATCTGCAAGTATAAGTTCAAGTACAATCTAGGAGACATTTGAAGCATTGACTTGAAATATAAACACAGTATACTTTTATGTAATGTAATGTAATAATTGTGAATGACATACAAGATGTGCCACCTGTTATGCAACCACAAGCTGTCACTGTACATGTTGCACAGTAGGATATAATTCAAAATAGCTCTTATACTCCTGTAAAAACATGTGCACACAAAAATGAAAGACATCCCAAAACAAACACACACCCACACAAAGATACAGATACAGATACACACACACACAAAGTGACATGCAAGTTTGCAGGAGCATTTTCACCACACAAACCCTTAAAATTCATAAGGTCACACCATTCAGGAAGTTTCACTACTGAGAGGATACAGGCCAAAAACAGACCCTCTGATGTGAAAGGAATATAGTTGGGATTAATGCCAGCTGAAAACTGGGAGGCACAGCGCATTGCTGAGAGAGGGCCAAATGCTCCGAGGCAACTACTGAACAGACAACATGTTTTTATTTTCATTTGACAGTGTGGTGTGACTGTGACTAAACACAGCAGCAGTTAAATTTATTTTATTGAGTCACTGTTGCAAGATGTGACAATTTAGATATGTTACTGTGGGAAAAATGCACTTTGTTTTTTTTTTTCTTGCTCCCTAGTTTAATCAGCTCTGCTTCAAACTCTTACTAGCCTATGTTCCCCTTTAAAGCTGTCTCTGCAAGTAGCCGCTGCAAAGTGTCAGCTCTCTGTTGGTGGGCTGGCTGCTTTATTGTCTCAGTTGGTGACTACTGTATCTGCCAATCACTGCAGAAGAATAGGATGCCATGACTACTGCAGTAAACAAGCTTTAAGTAGCTCTGTATATTGAGCACAAACACATACACAAAGTAGAGAGAATTGTAGATGACAGAGACAGACTGCAGAGGCCCACCACAAACCCCTTCCATTATTTCCTGCAAGTAAGGTAATCAGCAAAGCAAATAAGGAGCTGTCAAAGATTTAGACTGGTTGATATTTGAGAGATATTTAAGGTGTGTTATGTTTTGCTTCACATTTCCAATACTTGTTATACCAGACACCTACAATTCAGAGCCACTGGTGATGCCAGTGAATCAACAGCACAATCTGGAGGTGACGGACAAGATGTTCATTGAAAATGCAAACCGACAACACCCGCGCCGTCACCATGAGCTCTTCCTGCGCTGTCGACCCTACAGGGGGGAGCTGCCGACCGTGGCAGGTAAAGTTTTGACTGGGACTGGGTCAATATGTTGTGGTTGTGGTTCAGGTGGGAAAAGACTTATCTATCATGTATTTGAATGCTGAAGTTGTCAGTGATAAGACAGAAAACATCTAGTAAAGGAAATAGAAGCTAATAATAATAATAATAATAATAATAATAATACTTATATATATATATATATATATATAAGTATATGCACAGGACATCCAAAATCCCACTAATGACGAAAACTTAAATAATCCAACTAATCACTATTTCTGCTTTTTAGCTCTAATGGGAAATAAAACATTATTACATAAATTAGTTGTGCTATTATTACATTATTAGTTAGTTGTTATGAGCATTAGACTAAACATTGCAGTTTTTATTTTTCCAGTTGTTACAGTAAATGAGCCTTGACCGTCATCACTCTTAAAACTCAAACTGGAGTATCTGACCTGTTTGGGGATTTTCCAACTCAAGAATTCATGATTGGAAAGATTTCAACAACTGTTGTTAGTCCTGCTGTGATGATGTGTTGACTGGAGTTACTGCAGACTTGTGTGTTAAAAAGATATTTTGGAAATGCCTGAATCTTAACAGTCTTGTCTTAACTGTGTACAACACTTTGGCTGATGTACTGTACAATCAAAACAGAGAACTGTGTCTTCCTGTAATCGATCTTTTTCTTGCCTTCCCCAGGATTTCTCCTCTACCCCGACACTCCTTCCAAGATGGAGACCACGTCACAGGAGGCCTTCTGCTTCAGGCCCTTCCCACAACAAGACAGAGCCAAAGGTCTGCAGCCTTATCTCAGCTTGGAGAGTAAACTCCACTTATCATTTTTAAGATAACTTGTGTTTGTGTTTGTGTGGAGTGTTTCAGTGGTGACAGGGGACATGCCAGGCATTGCATGTTTCGGGGGTGTGTAGCTGTGTGTGTGTGTTTTGGAAAAGGTTTGTGTGTGAGGACAAGTGATTTATGTATTTTTTCCTTTCATTTAAAGGTTAAATCTGTCACGGAAAATTGGTCATAATAATGCTAATGCACTGTTGTTAGTGGAATAATAACACTTTACACAACACTTATGAGAAAACGCCCATATAAGGAAAGAAAAAAAAAGTGAAATGTGGAAAAAATAGTGGAAAGAAATGGCAGAAAATACACACATGGTGGTTAGTTCTCTTCTCTTCATTTTCCCTTCTGTTCGTCAGTAGATTTCTCCTAAATTCACCAAAAACTGTCATTTCCTCTGTATCAGCAAGAAATCACAAAAGTACAATTGACAATAACAATCTATGTATATCTATTCTTGAAATGCAAGCAAATTTGTGCATATTTAATTAGATATTGCCTCATTTACATATTTAAACATAAAATCTGACAAAACTTGTAATATAAAAATAATTGTCTTAATGTAAGTAATAAACTTGGGAAATTTCATGGTGATATCTTTTAGTTTAAATTTTTACCCTATTCACCTGTAGTGCCTCACCTTACTGTACAGCAACAACATACAGCATTTATTCATCCCTGATGTCACCTCCTTAGATTGAAAGATTTAATGAAAATGAATCTCTTAACAAAGTTTATGATTACCTTTCAGGAGGCCATTTCACCCAGAGAACACAGCAGGAGTCCCAGAGTCGTCATCCAACATCCTCGAGACAAACAGGAAGAGGAAACAGCAGCAGCAGGGAACAAGGGGAGAATGAGCACAAGGGCAACTATGATCAGACTAGGTCAAAAGCAGTAAGAGATGAACAGGCTACAGTAGAGATGCAATCTCAGTATCAGAAGGATTTCCCACCTCCGTCCTCCTCCTGCAGGAAGCGAACACCTGCCCTCCCGCAGCCCGACAACATCGGCATCAACCCTGCCTTCAGGTGAGAGCGAGTCGTATCGAACACAGTGGACTCCAGCTCCATGTAGAGAGCAGCTCATCAGCATCTGTGTGTTCTCCTTGGTTTACAGGATTGAATTCAACACGGTCCAAAGAGAGACTTACCCTGGTTGGCCCATCGTGAACCATAGGTGTGCTGGAAGGCCGAGAGCCTCATCCCAACAACCCAACTTTTCAGAGATAGACTAGCTCACATGTGGACTTCCCAATTAAAGGTTTCACCCCAGATCCCCTTGTAATGATGTTAAATCATAAATCATATAGTAATAATAAACCAGTGATACCTGTCAGATTTGTGGGTTTGTTTCAGTATTTTTGTATCAATCTCGACTTGATAACTCACAACTTTTAATCTTTCTCAGTTTGGAGAAAATCACAGCTAAGTTTAAATATCTCCTGCTGTCTTAGCCTGGCCACAGTTACTTCTCCACCGCGGACCACGGCTTCCCCGTAGCCAAACATCGCAGCGGTCAGTGGGCTGATATGAGTGTGTGACTGCGAATGCGCGCTCTGAGGGGCTTCCCCCGTCCGAGGGCTGTCTTAGCCTGGCCACAGTTACTTCTCCACCGCGGACCACGGCTTCCCCGTAGCCAAACATCGCAGCGGTCAGTGGGCTGATATGAGTGTGTGACTGCGCATGCGCGCTCTGAGGGGCTTTCCCCGTCCGAGGGCTGTCTTAGCCTGGCCAGTTACTTCTCCACCGCGGACCACGGCATCCCCGTAGCCAAACATCGCAGCGGTCAGTGGGCTGATATGAGTGTGTGACTGCGCATGCGCGCTCTGAGGGGCTTCCCCCGTCCGAGGGCTGTCTTAGCCTGGCCACAGTTACTTCTCCACCGCGGACCACGGCTTCCCCGTAGCCAAACATCGCAGCGGTCAGTGGGCTGATATGAGTGTGTGACTGCGCATGTGCGCTCTGAGGGGCTTCCCCCGTCCGAGGGCTGTCTTAGCCTGACCACAGTTACTTCTCCACCGCGGACCACGGCTTCCCCGTAGCCAAACATCGCAGCGGTCAGTGGGCTGATATGAGTGTGTGACTGCGCATGCGCGCTCTGAGGGGCTTCCCCCGTCCGAGCCTGGCCACAGTTACTTCGCCACCGCGGACCACGGCTTCCCCGTAGCCAAACATCGCAGCGGTCAGTGGGCTGATATGAGTTTGTGACTGCGCAGTTGCGCTCTGAGGGGCTTCCCCCGTCCGAGGGCTGTCTTAGCCTGGCCACAGTTACTTCTCCACCGCGGACCACGGCTTCCCCGTAGCCAAACATCGCAGCGGTCAGTGGGCTGATATGAGTGTGTGACTGCGCATGCGCGCTCTGAGGGGCTTCCCCCGTCCGAGCCTGGCCACAGTTACTTCTCCACCGCGGACCACGGCTTCCCCGTAGCCAAACATCGCAGCGGTCAGTGGGCTGATATGAGTGTGTGACTGCGTATGTGCGCTCTGAGGGGCTTACCCCGTCCGAGGGCTGTCTTAGACTGGCCACAGTTACTTCTCCACCGCGGACCACGGCTTCCCCGTAGCCAAACATCGCAGCGGTCAGTGGGCTGATATGAGTGTGTGACTGCGCATGCGCGCTCTGAGGGGCTTCCCCCGTCCGAGCCTGGCCACAGTTACTTCTCCACCGCGGACCACGGCTTCCCCGTAGCCAAACATCGCAGCGGTCAGTGGGCTGATATGAGTGTGTGACTGCGCATGCGCGCTCTGAGGGGCTTCCCCCGTCCGAGCCTGGCCACAGTTACTTCTCCACCGCGGACCACGGCTTCCCCGTAGCCAAACATCGCAGCGGTCAGTGGGCTGATATGAGTGTGTGACTGCGCATGTGCGCTCTGAGGGGCTTCCCCCGTCCGAGGGCTGTCTTAGCCTGGCCACAGTTACTTCTCCACCGCGGACCACGGCTTCCCCGTAGCCAAACATCGCAGCGGTCAGTGGGCTGATATGAGTGTGTGACTGCGCATGCGCGCTCTGAGGGGCTTCCCCCGTCCGAGCCTGGCCACAGTACTACGCCACCGCGGACCACGGCTTCCCCGTAGCCAAACATCGCAGCGGTCAGTGGGCTGATATGAGTGTGTGACTGCGCATTTGCGCTCTGAGGGGCTTCCCCCGTCCGAGGGCTGTCTTAGCCTGGCCACAGTTACTTCTCCACCGCGGACCACGGCTTCCCCGTAGCCAAACATCGCAGCGGTCAGTGGGCTGATATGAGTGTGTGACTGCGCATGCGCGCTCTGAGGGGCTTCCCCCGTCCGAGGGCTGTCTTAGCCTGGCCACAGTTACTTCTCCACCGCGGACCACGGCTTCCCCGTAGCCAAACATCGCAGCGGTCAGTGGGCTGATATGAGTGTGTGACTTCGCATGCGCGCTCTGAGGGGCTTCCCCCGTCCGAGGGCTGTCTTAGCCTGGCCACAGTTACTTCTCCACCGCGGACCACGGCTTCCCCGTAGCCAAACATCGCAGCGGTCAGTGGGCTGATATGAGTGTGTGACTGCGCATGCGCGCTCTGAGGGGCTTCCCCCGTCCGAGCCTGGCCACAGTTACTTCTCCACCGCGGACCACGGCTTCCCCGTAGCCAAACATCGCAGCGGTCAGTGGGCTGATATGAGTGTGTGACTGCGCATGCGCGCTCTGAGGGGCTTCCCCCGTCCGAGCCTGGCCACAGTTACTTCTCCACCGCGGACCACGGCTTCCCCGTAGCCAAACATCGCAGCGGTCAGTGGGCTGATATGAGTGTGTGACTGCGCATGCGCGCTCTGAGGGGCTTCCCCCGTCCGAGCCTGGCCACAGTTACTTCTCCACCGCGGACCACGGCTTCCCCGTAGCCAAACATCGCAGCGGTCAGTGGGCTGATATGAGTGTGTGACTGCGCATGTGCGCTCTGAGGGGCTTCCCCCGTCCGAGGGCTGTCTTAGCCTGGCCACAGTTACTTCTCCACCGCGGACCACGGCTTCCCCGTAGCCAAACATCGCAGCGGTCAGTGGGCTGATATGAGTGTGTGACTGCGCATGCGCGCTCTGAGGGGCTTCCCCCGTCCGAGCTTGGCCACAGTTACTTCTCCAACGCGGACCACGGCTTCCCCGTAGCCAAACATCGCAGCGGTCAGTGGGCTGATATGAGTGTGTGACTGCGCATGTGCGCTCTGAGGGGCTTCCCCCGTCCGAGGGCTGTCTTAGCCTGGCCACAGTTACTTCTCCACCGCGGACCACGGCTTCCCCGTAGCCAAACATCGCAGCGGTCAGTGGGCTGATATGAGTGTGTGACTGCGCATGCGCGCTCTGAGGGGCTTCCCCCGTCCGAGCCTGGCCACAGTTACTTCGCCACCGCGGACCACGGCTTCCCCGTAGCCAAACATCGCAGCGGTCAGTGGGCTGATATGAGTGTGTGACTGCGCATTTGCGCTCTGAGGGGCTTCCCCCGTCCGAGGGCTGTCTTAGCCTGGCCACAGTTACTTCTCCACCGCGGACCACGGCTTCCCCGTAGCCAAACATCGCAGCGGTCAGTGGGCTGATATGAGTGTGTGACTGCGCATGCGCGCTCTGAGGGGCTTCCCCCGTCCGAGCCTGGCCACAGTTACTTCGCCACCGCGGACCACGGCTTCCCCGTAGCCAAACATCGCAGCGGTCAGTGGGCTGATATGAGTGTGTGACTGCGCATTGCGCTCTGAGGGGCTTCCCCCGTCCGAGGGCTGTCTTAGCCTGGCCACAGTTACTTCTCCACCGCGGACCACGGCTTCCCCGTAGCCAAACATCGCAGCGGTCAGTGGGCTGATATGAGTGTGTGACTGCGCATGCGCGCTCTGAGGGGCTTCCCCCGTCCGAGGGCTATCTTAGCCTGGCCACAGTTACTTCTCCACCGCGGACCACGGCTTCCCCGTAGCCAAACATCGCAGCGGTCAGTGGGCTGATATGAGTGTGTGACTTCGCATGCGCGCTCTGAGGGGCTTCCCCCGTCCGAGGGCTGTCTTAGCCTGGCCACAGTTACTTCTCCACCGCGGACCACGGCTTCCCCGTAGCCAAACATCGCAGCGGTCAGTGGGCTGATATGAGTGTGTGACTGCGCATGCGCGCTCTGAGGGGCTTCCCCCGTCCGAGCCTGGCCACAGTTACTTCTCCACCGCGGACCACGGCTTCCCCGTAGCCAAACATCGCAGCGGTCAGTGGGCTGATATGAGTGTGTGACTGCGCATGTGCGCTCTGAGGGGCTTCCCCCGTCCGAGGGCTGTCTTAGCCTGGCCACAGTTACTTCTCCACCGCGGACCACGGCTTCCCCGTAGCCAAACATCGCAGCGGTCAGTGGGCTGATATGAGTGTGTGACTGCGCATGCGCGCTCTGAGGGGCTTCCCCCGTCCGAGCCTGGCCACAGTACTTCTCCACCGCGGACCACGGCTTCCCCGTAGCCAAACATCGCAGCGGTCAGTGGGCTGATATGAGTGTGTGACTGCCATGCGCGCTCTGAGGGGCTTCCCCCGTCCGAGGGCTGTCTTAGCCTGGCCACAGTTACTTCTCCACCGCGGACCACGGCTTCCCCGTAGCCAAACATCGCAGCGGTCAGTGGGCTGATATGAGTGTGTGACTGCGCATGCGCGCTCTGAGGGGCTTCCCCCGTCCGAGCCTGGCCACAGTTACTTCTCCACCGCGGACCACGGCTTCCCCGTAGCCAAACATCGCAGCGGTCAGTGGGCTGATATGAGTGTGTGACTGCGCATGTGCGCTCTGAGGGGCTTCCCCCGTCCGAGGGCTGTCTTAGCCTGGCCACAGTTACTTCTCCACCGCGGACCACGGCTTCCCCGTAGCCAAACATCGCAGCGGTCAGTGGGCTGATATGAGTGTGTGACTGCGCATGCGCGCTCTGAGGGGCTTCCCCCGTCCGAGCCTGGCCACAGTTACTTCTCCACCGCGGACCACGGCTTCCCCGTAGCCAAACATCGCAGCGGTCAGTGGGCTGATATGAGTGTGTGACTGCGCAGTTGCGCTCTGAGGGGCTTCCCCCGTCCGAGGGCTGTCTTAGCCTGGCCACAGTTACTTCTCCACCGCGGACCACGGCTTCCCCGTAGCCAAACATCGCAGCGGTCAGTGGGCTGATATGAGTGTGTGACTGCGCATGCGCGCTCTGAGGGGCTTCCCCCGTCCGAGCCTGGCCACAGTTACTTCTCCACCGCGGACCACGGCTTCCCCGTAGCCAAACATCGCAGCGGTCAGTGGGCTGATATGAGTGTGTGACTGCGCATGCGCGCTCTGAGGGGCTTCCCCCGTCCGAGCCTGGCCACAGTTACTTCGCCACCGCGGACCACGGCTTCCCCGTAGCCAAACATCGCAGCGGTCAGTGGGCTGATATGAGTGTGTGACTGCGCATTTGCGCTCTGAGGGGCTTCCCCCGTCCGAGGGCTGTCTTAGCCTGGCCACAGTTACTTCTCCACCGCGGACCACGGCTTCCCCGTAGCCAAACATCGCAGCGGTCAGTGGGCTGATATGAGTGTGTGACTGCGCATGTGCGCTCTGAGGGGCTTCCCCCGTCCGAGGGCTGTCTTAGCCTGGCCACAGTTACTTCTCCACCGCGGACCACGGCTTCCCCGTAGCCAAACATCGCAGCGGTCAGTGGGCTGATATGAGTGTGTGACTGCGCATGCGCGCTCTGAGGGGCTTCCCCGTCCGAGCCTGGCCACAGTTACTTCTCCACCGCGGACCACGGCTTCCCCGTAGCCAAACATCGCAGCGGTCAGTGGGCTGATATGAGTGTGTGACTGCGCATGCGCGCTCTGAGGGGCTTCCCCCGTCCGAGCCTGGCCACAGTTACTTCTCCACCGCGGACCACGGCTTCCCCGTAGCCAAACATCGCAGCGGTCAGTGGGCTGATATGAGTGTGTGACTGCGCATGTGCGCTCTGAGGGGCTTCCCCCGTCCGAGGGCTGTCTTAGCCTGGCCACAGTTACTTCTCCACCGCGGACCACGGCTTCCCCGTAGCCAAACATCGCAGCGGTCAGTGGGCTGATATGAGTGTGTGACTGCGCATGCGCGCTCTGAGGGGCTTCCCCCGTCCGAGCCTGGCCACAGTTACTTCTCCACCGCGGACCACGGCTTCCCCGTAGCCAAACATCGCAGCGGTCAGTGGGCTGATATGAGTGTGTGACTGCGCATGTGCGCTCTGAGGGGCTTCCCCCGTCCGAGGGCTGTCTTAGCCTGGCCACAGTTACTTCTCCACCGCGGACCACGGCTTCCCCGTAGCCAAACATCGCAGCGGTCAGTGGGCTGATATGAGTGTGTGACTGCGCATGCGCGCTCTGAGGGGCTTCCCCCGTCCGAGCCTGGCCACAGTTACTTCTCCACCGCGGACCACGGCTTCCCCGTAGCCAAACATCGCAGCGGTCAGTGGGCTGATATGAGTGTGTGACTGCGCATGTGCGCTCTGAGGGGCTTCCCCCGTCCGAGGGCTGTCTTAGCCTGGCCACAGTTACTTCTCCACCGCGGACCACGGCTTCCCCGTAGCCAAACATCGCAGCGGTCAGTGGGCTGATATGAGTGTGTGACTGCGCATGCGCGCTCTGAGGGGCTTCCCCCGTCCGAGCCTGGCCACAGTACTTCGCCACCGCGGACCACGGCTTCCCCGTAGCCAAACATCGCAGCGGTCAGTGGGCTGATATGAGTGTGTGACTGCGCATTTGCGCTCTGAGGGGCTTCCCCCGTCCGAGGGCTGTCTTAGCCTGGCCACAGTTACTTCTCCACCGCGGACCACGGCTTCCCCGTAGCCAAACATCGCAGCGGTCAGTGGGCTGATATGAGTGTGTGACTGCGCATGCGCGCTCTGAGGGGCTTCCCCCGTCCGAGGGCTGTCTTAGCCTGGCCACAGTTACTTCTCCACCGCGGACCACGGCTTCCCCGTAGCCAAACATCGCAGCGGTCAGTGGGCTGATATGAGTGTGTGACTGCGCATGCGCGCTCTGAGGGGCTTCCCCCGTCCGAGGGCTGTCTTAGCCTGGCCACAGTTACTTCTCCACCGCGGACCACGGCTTCCCCGTAGCCAAACATCGCAGCGGTCAGTGGGCTGATATGAGTGTGTGACTGCGCATGCGCGCTCTGAGGGGCTTCCCCCGTCCGAGCCTGGCCACAGTTACTTCTCCACCGCGGACCACGGCTTCCCCGTAGCCAAACATCGCAGCGGTCAGTGGGCTGATATGAGTGTGTGACTGCGCATGCGCGCTCTGAGGGGCTTCCCCCGTCCGAGCCTGGCCACAGTTACTTCTCCACCGCGGACCACGGCTTCCCCGTAGCCAAACATCGCAGCGGTCAGTGGGCTGATATGAGTGTGTGACTGCGCATGTGCGCTCTGAGGGGCTTCCCCCGTCCGAGGGCTGTCTTAGCCTGGCCACAGTTACTTCTCCACCGCGGACCACGGCTTCCCCGTAGCCAAACATCGCAGCGGTCAGTGGGCTGATATGAGTGTGTGACTGCGCATGCGCGCTCTGAGGGGCTTCCCCCGTCCGAGCCTGGCCACAGTTACTTCTCCACCGCGGACCACGGCTTCCCCGTAGCCAAACATCGCAGCGGTCAGTGGGCTGATATGAGTGTGTGACTGCGCATGTGCGCTCTGAGGGGCTTCCCCCGTCCGAGGGCTGTCTTAGCCTGGCCACAGTTACTTCTCCACCGCGGACCACGGCTTCCCCGTAGCCAAACATCGCAGCGGTCAGTGGGCTGATATGAGTGTGTGACTGCGCATGCGCGCTCTGAGGGGCTTCCCCCGTCCGAGCCTGGCCACAGTTACTTCGCCACCGCGGACCACGGCTTCCCCGTAGCCAAACATCGCAGCGGTCAGTGGGCTGATATGAGTGTGTGACTGCGCATTTGCGCTCTGAGGGGCTTCCCCCGTCCGAGGGCTGTCTTAGCCTGGCCACAGTTACTTCTCCACCGCGGACCACGGCTTCCCCGTAGCCAAACATCGCAGCGGTCAGTGGGCTGATATGAGTGTGTGACTGCGCATGCGCGCTCTGAGGGGCTTCCCCCGTCCGAGGGCTGTCTTAGCCTGGCCACAGTTACTTCTCCACCGCGGACCACGGCTTCCCCGTAGCCAAACATCGCAGCGGTCAGTGGGCTGATATGAGTGTGTGACTGCGCATGCGCGCTCTGAGGGGCTTCCCCCGTCCGAGGGCTGTCTTAGCCTGGCCACAGTTACTTCTCCACCGCGGACCACGGCTTCCCCGTAGCCAAACATCGCAGCGGTCAGTGGGCTGATATGAGTGTGTGACTGCGCATGCGCGCTCTGAGGGGCTTCCCCCGTCCGAGCCTGGCCACAGTTACTTCTCCACCGCGGACCACGGCTTCCCCGTAGCCAAACATCGCAGCGGTCAGTGGGCTGATATGAGTGTGTGACTGCGCATGTGCGCTCTGAGGGGCTTCCCCCGTCCGAGGGCTGTCTTAGCCTGGCCACAGTTACTTCTCCACCGCGGACCACGGCTTCCCCGTAGCCAAACATCGCAGCGGTCAGTGGGCTGATATGAGTGTGTGACTGCGCATGCGCGCTCTGAGGGGCTTCCCCGTCCGAGCCTGGCCACAGTTACTTCTCCACCGCGGACCACGGCTTCCCCGTAGCCAAACATCGCAGCGGTCAGTGGGCTGATATGAGTGTGTGACTGCGCATGCGCGCTCTGAGGGGCTTCCCCCGTCCGAGCCTGGCCACAGTTACTTCTCCACCGCGGACCACGGCTTCCCCGTAGCCAAACATCGCAGCGGTCAGTGGGCTGATATGAGTGTGTGACTGCGCATGTGCGCTCTGAGGGGCTTCCCCCGTCCGAGGGCTGTCTTAGCCTGGCCACAGTTACTTCTCCACCGCGGACCACGGCTTCCCCGTAGCCAAACATCGCAGCGGTCAGTGGGCTGATATGAGTGTGTGACTGCGCATGCGCGCTCTGAGGGGCTTCCCCCGTCCGAGCCTGGCCACAGTTACTTCTCCACCGCGGACCACGGCTTCCCCGTAGCCAAACATCGCAGCGGTCAGTGGGCTGATATGAGTGTGTGACTGCGCATGTGCGCTCTGAGGGGCTTCCCCCGTCCGAGGGCTGTCTTAGCCTGGCCACAGTTACTTCTCCACCGCGGACCACGGCTTCCCCGTAGCCAAACATCGCAGCGGTCAGTGGGCTGATATGAGTGTGTGACTGCGCATGCGCGCTCTGAGGGGCTTCCCCCGTCCGAGCCTGGCCACAGTTACTTCTCCACCGCGGACCACGGCTTCCCCGTAGCCAAACATCGCAGCGGTCAGTGGGCTGATATGAGTGTGTGACTGCGCATGCGCGCTCTGAGGGGCTTCCCCCGTCCGAGCCTGGCCACAGTTACTTCTCCACCGCGGACCACGGCTTCCCCGTAGCCAAACATCGCAGCGGTCAGTGGGCTGATATGAGTGTGTGACTGCGCATGTGCGCTCTGAGGGGCTTCCCCCGTCCGAGGGCTGTCTTAGCCTGGCCACAGTTACTTCTCCACCGCGGACCACGGCTTCCCCGTAGCCAAACATCGCAGCGGTCAGTGGGCTGATATGAGTGTGTGACTGCGCATGCGCGCTCTGAGGGGCTTCCCCCGTCCGAGCCTGGCCACAGTTACTTCTCCACCGCGGACCACGGCTTCCCCGTAGCCAAACATCGCAGCGGTCAGTGGGCTGATATGAGTGTGTGACTGCGCATGTGCGCTCTGAGGGGCTTCCCCCGTCCGAGGGCTGTCTTAGCCTGGCCACAGTTACTTCTCCACCGCGGACCACGGCTTCCCCGTAGCCAAACATCGCAGCGGTCAGTGGGCTGATATGAGTGTGTGACTGCGCATGCGCGCTCTGAGGGGCTTCCCCCGTCCGAGCCTGGCCACAGTTACTTCTCCACCGCGGACCACGGCTTCCCCGTAGCCAAACATCGCAGCGGTCAGTGGGCTGATATGAGTGTGTGACTGCGCATTTGCGCTCTGAGGGGCTTCCCCCGTCCGAGGGCTGTCTTAGCCTGGCCACAGTTACTTCTCCACCGCGGACCACGGCTTCCCCGTAGCCAAACATCGCAGCGGTCAGTGGGCTGATATGAGTGTGTGACTGCGCATGCGCGCTCTGAGGGGCTTCCCCCGTCCGAGCCTGGCCACAGTTACTTCTCCACCGCGGACCACGGCTTCCCCGTAGCCAAACATCGCAGCGGTCAGTGGGCTGATATGAGTGTGTGACTGCGCATGCGCGCTCTGAGGGGCTTCCCCCGTCCGAGCCTGGCCACAGTTACTTCTCCACCGCGGACCACGGCTTCCCCGTAGCCAAACATCGCAGCGGTCAGTGGGCTGATATGAGTGTGTGACTGCGCATGTGCGCTCTGAGGGGCTTCCCCCGTCCGAGGGCTGTCTTAGCCTGGCCACAGTTACTTCTCCACCGCGGACCACGGCTTCCCCGTAGCCAAACATCGCAGCGGTCAGTGGGCTGATATGAGTGTGTGACTGCGCATGCGCGCTCTGAGGGGCTTCCCCCGTCCGAGGGCTGTCTTAGCCTGGCCACAGTTACTTCTCCACCGCGGACCACGGCTTCCCCGTAGCCAAACATCGCAGCGGTCAGTGGGCTGATATGAGTGTGTGACTGCGCATGCGCGCTCTGAGGGGCTTCCCCCGTCCGAGGGCTGTCTTAGCCTGGCCACAGTTACTTCTCCACCGCGGACCACGGCTTCCCCGTAGCCAAACATCGCAGCGGTCAGTGGGCTGATATGAGTGTGTGACTGCGCATGCGCGCTCTGAGGGGCTTCCCCCGTCCGAGCCTGGCCACAGTTACTTCTCCACCGCGGACCACGGCTTCCCCGTAGCCAAACATCGCAGCGGTCAGTGGGCTGATATGAGTGTGTGACTGCGCATGCGCGCTCTGAGGGGCTTCCCCCGTCCGAGCCTGGCCACAGTTACTTCTCCACCGCGGACCACGGCTTCCCCGTAGCCAAACATCGCAGCGGTCAGTGGGCTGATATGAGTGTGTGACTGCGCATGCGCGCTCTGAGGGGCTTCCCCCGTCCGAGCCTGGCCACAGTTACTTCTCCACCGCGGACCACGGCTTCCCCGTAGCCAAACATCGCAGCGGTCAGTGGGCTGATATGAGTGTGTGACTGCGCATGTGCGCTCTGAGGGGCTTCCCCCGTCCGAGGGCTGTCTTAGCCTGGCCACAGTTACTTCTCCACCGCGGACCACGGCTTCCCCGTAGCCAAACATCGCAGCGGTCAGTGGGCTGATATGAGTGTGTGACTGCGCATGCGCGCTCTGAGGGGCTTCCCCCGTCCGAGCCTGGCCACAGTTACTTCTCCACCGCGGACCACGGCTTCCCCGTAGCCAAACATCGCAGCGGTCAGTGGGCTGATATGAGTGTGTGACTGCGCATTTGCGCTCTGAGGGGCTTCCCCCGTCCGAGGGCTGTCTTAGCCTGGCCACAGTTACTTCTCCACCGCGGACCACGGCTTCCCCGTAGCAAAACATCGCAGCGGTCAGTGGGCTGATATGAGTGTGTGACTGCGCATGCGCGCTCTGAGGGGCTTCCCCCGTCCGAGCCTGGCCACAGTTACTTCTCCACCGCGGACCACGGCTTCCCCGTAGCCAAACATCGCAGCGGTCAGTGGGCTGATATGAGTGTGTGACTGCGCATTTGCGCTCTGAGGGGCTTCCCCCGTCCGAGGGCTGTCTTAGCCTGGCCACAGTTACTTCTCCACCGCGGACCACGGCTTCCCCGTAGCCAAACATCGCAGCGGTCAGTGGGCTGATATGAGTGTGTGACTGCGCATGCGCGCTCTGAGGGGCTTCCCCCGTCCGAGGGCTGTCTTAGCCTGGCCACAGTTACTTCTCCACCGCGGACCACGGCTTCCCCGTAGCCAAACATCGCAGCGGTCAGTGGGCTGATATGAGTGTGTGACTGCGCATGCGCGCTCTGAGGGGCTTCCCCCGTCCGAGGGCTGTCTTAGCCTGGCCACAGTTACTTCTCCACCGCGGACCACGGCTTCCCCGTAGCCAAACATCGCAGCGGTCAGTGGGCTGATATGAGTGTGTGACTGCGCATGCGCGCTCTGAGGGGCTTCCCCCGTCCGAGCCTGGCCACAGTTACTTCTCCACCGCGGACCACGGCTTCCCCGTAGCCAAACATCGCAGCGGTCAGTGGGCTGATATGAGTGTGTGACTGCGCATGCGCGCTCTGAGGGGCTTCCCCCGTCCGAGCCTGGCCACAGTTACTTCTCCACCGCGGACCACGGCTTCCCCGTAGCCAAACATCGCAGCGGTCAGTGGGCTGATATGAGTGTGTGACTGCGCATGTGCGCTCTGAGGGGCTTCCCCCGTCCGAGGGCTGTCTTAGCCTGGCCACAGTTACTTCTCCACCGCGGACCACGGCTTCCCCGTAGCCAAACATCGCAGCGGTCAGTGGGCTGATATGAGTGTGTGACTGCGCATGCGCGCTCTGAGGGGCTTCCCCCGTCCGAGGGCTGTCTTAGCCTGGCCACAGTTACTTCTCCACCGCGGACCACGGCTTCCCCGTAGCCAAACATCGCAGCGGTCAGTGGGCTGATATGAGTGTGTGACTGCGCATGTGCGCTCTGAGGGGCTTCCCCCGTCCGAGGGCTGTCTTAGCCTGGCCACAGTTACTTCTCCACCGCGGACCACGGCTTCCCCGTAGCCAAACATCGCAGCGGTCAGTGGGCTGATATGAGTGTGTGACTGCGCATGCGCGCTCTGAGGGGCTTCCCCCGTCCGAGCCTGGCCACAGTTACTTCTCCACCGCGGACCACGGCTTCCCCGTAGCCAAACATCGCAGCGGTCAGTGGGCTGATATGAGTGTGTGACTGCGCATGCGCGCTCTGAGGGGCTTCCCCCGTCCGAGCCTGGCCACAGTTACTTCGCCACCGCGGACCACGGCTTCCCCGTAGCCAAACATCGCAGCGGTCAGTGGGCTGATATGAGTGTGTGACTGCGCATGTGCGCTCTGAGGGGCTTCCCCCGTCCGAGGGCTGTCTTAGCCTGGCCACAGTTACTTCTCCACCGCGGACCACGGCTTCCCCGTAGCCAAACATCGCAGCGGTCAGTGGGCTGATATGAGTGTGTGACTGCGCATGCGCGCTCTGAGGGGCTTCCCCCGTCCGAGGGCTGTCTTAGCCTGGCCACAGTTACTTCTCCACCGCGGACCACGGCTTCCCCGTAGCCAAACATCGCAGCGGTCAGTGGGCTGATATGAGTGTGTGACTGCGCATGCGCGCTCTGAGGGGCTTCCCCCGTCCGAGGGCTGTCTTAGCCTGGCCACAGTTACTTCTCCACCGCGGACCACGGCTTCCCCGTAGCCAAACATCGCAGCGGTCAGTGGGCTGATATGAGTGTGTGACTGCGCATGCGCGCTCTGAGGGGCTTCCCCCGTCCGAGCCTGGCCACAGTTACTTCTCCACCGCGGACCACGGCTTCCCCGTAGCCAAACATCGCAGCGGTCAGTGGGCTGATATGAGTGTGTGACTGCGCATGCGCGCTCTGAGGGGCTTCCCCCGTCCGAGCCTGGCCACAGTTACTTCTCCACCGCGGACCACGGCTTCCCCGTAGCCAAACATCGCAGCGGTCAGTGGGCTGATATGAGTGTGTGACTGCGCATGCGCGCTCTGAGGGGCTTCCCCCGTCCGAGCCTGGCCACAGTTACTTCTCCACCGCGGACCACGGCTTCCCCGTAGCCAAACATCGCAGCGGTCAGTGGGCTGATATGAGTGTGTGACTGCGCATGTGCGCTCTGAGGGGCTTCCCCCGTCCGAGGGCTGTCTTAGCCTGGCCACAGTTACTTCTCCACCGCGGACCACGGCTTCCCCGTAGCCAAACATCGCAGCGGTCAGTGGGCTGATATGAGTGTGTGACTGCGCATGCGCGCTCTGAGGGGCTTCCCCCGTCCGAGCCTGGCCACAGTTACTTCGCCACCGCGGACCACGGCTTCCCCGTAGCCAAACATCGCAGCGGTCAGTGGGCTGATATGAGTGTGTGACTGCGCATTTGCGCTCTGAGGGGCTTCCCCCGTCCGAGGGCTGTCTTAGCCTGGCCACAGTTACTTCTCCACCGCGGACCACGGCTTCCCCGTAGCCAAACATCGCAGCGGTCAGTGGGCTGATATGAGTGTGTGACTGCGCATGCGCGCTCTGAGGGGCTTCCCCCGTCCGAGCCTGGCCACAGTTACTTCGCCACCGCGGACCACGGCTTCCCCGTAGCCAAACATCGCAGCGGTCAGTGGGCTGATATGAGTGTGTGACTGCGCATTTGCGCTCTGAGGGGCTTCCCCCGTCCGAGGGCTGTCTTAGCCTGGCCACAGTTACTTCTCCACCGCGGACCACGGCTTCCCCGTAGCCAAACATCGCAGCGGTCAGTGGGCTGATATGAGTGTGTGACTGCGCATGCGCGCTCTGAGGGGCTTCCCCCGTCCGAGGGCTGTCTTAGCCTGGCCACAGTTACTTCTCCACCGCGGACCACGGCTTCCCCGTAGCCAAACATCGCAGCGGTCAGTGGGCTGATATGAGTGTGTGACTGCGCATGCGCGCTCTGAGGGGCTTCCCCCGTCCGAGGGCTGTCTTAGCCTGGCCACAGTTACTTCTCCACCGCGGACCACGGCTTCCCCGTAGCCAAACATCGCAGCGGTCAGTGGGCTGATATGAGTGTGTGACTGCGCATGCGCGCTCTGAGGGGCTTCCCCCGTCCGAGCCTGGCCACAGTTACTTCTCCACCGCGGACCACGGCTTCCCCGTAGCCAAACATCGCAGCGGTCAGTGGGCTGATATGAGTGTGTGACTGCGCATGTGCGCTCTGAGGGGCTTCCCCCGTCCGAGGGCTGTCTTAGCCTGGCCACAGTTACTTCTCCACCGCGGACCACGGCTTCCCCGTAGCCAAACATCGCAGCGGTCAGTGGGCTGATATGAGTGTGTGACTGCGCATGCGCGCTCTGAGGGGCTTCCCCCGTCCGAGCCTGGCCACAGTTACTTCTCCACCGCGGACCACGGCTTCCCCGTAGCCAAACATCGCAGCGGTCAGTGGGCTGATATGAGTGTGTGACTGCGCATGTGCGCTCTGAGGGGCTTCCCCCGTCCGAGGGCTGTCTTAGCCTGGCCACAGTTACTTCTCCACCGCGGACCACGGCTTCCCCGTAGCCAAACATCGCAGCGGTCAGTGGGCTGATATGAGTGTGTGACTGCGCATGCGCGCTCTGAGGGGCTTCCCCCGTCCGAGCCTGGCCACAGTTACTTCTCCACCGCGGACCACGGCTTCCCCGTAGCCAAACATCGCAGCGGTCAGTGGGCTGATATGAGTGTGTGACTGCGCATGTGCGCTCTGAGGGGCTTCCCCCGTCCGAGGGCTGTCTTAGCCTGGCCACAGTTACTTCTCCACCGCGGACCACGGCTTCCCCGTAGCCAAACATCGCAGCGGTCAGTGGGCTGATATGAGTGTGTGACTGCGCATGCGCGCTCTGAGGGGCTTCCCCCGTCCGAGCCTGGCCACAGTTACTTCTCCACCGCGGACCACGGCTTCCCCGTAGCCAAACATCGCAGCGGTCAGTGGGCTGATATGAGTGTGTGACTGCGCATGCGCGCTCTGAGGGGCTTCCCCCGTCCGAGCCTGGCCACAGTTACTTCTCCACCGCGGACCACGGCTTCCCCGTAGCCAAACATCGCAGCGGTCAGTGGGCTGATATGAGTGTGTGACTGCGCATGTGCGCTCTGAGGGGCTTCCCCCGTCCGAGGGCTGTCTTAGCCTGGCCACAGTTACTTCTCCACCGCGGACCACGGCTTCCCCGTAGCCAAACATCGCAGCGGTCAGTGGGCTGATATGAGTGTGTGACTGCGCATGCGCGCTCTGAGGGGCTTCCCCCGTCCGAGCCTGGCCACAGTTACTTCTCCACCGCGGACCACGGCTTCCCCGTAGCCAAACATCGCAGCGGTCAGTGGGCTGATATGAGTGTGTGACTGCGCATGCGCGCTCTGAGGGGCTTCCCCCGTCCGAGCCTGGCCACAGTTACTTCTCCACCGCGGACCACGGCTTCCCCGTAGCCAAACATCGCAGCGGTCAGTGGGCTGATATGAGTGTGTGACTGCGCATGTGCGCTCTGAGGGGCTTCCCCCGTCCGAGGGCTGTCTTAGCCTGGCCACAGTTACTTCTCCACCGCGGACCACGGCTTCCCCGTAGCCAAACATCGCAGCGGTCAGTGGGCTGATATGAGTGTGTGACTGCGCATGCGCGCTCTGAGGGGCTTCCCCCGTCCGAGGGCTGTCTTAGCCTGGCCACAGTTACTTCTCCACCGCGGACCACGGCTTCCCCGTAGCCAAACATCGCAGCGGTCAGTGGGCTGATATGAGTGTGTGACTGCGCATGCGCGCTCTGAGGGGCTTCCCCCGTCCGAGGGCTGTCTTAGCCTGGCCACAGTTACTTCTCCACCGCGGACCACGGCTTCCCCGTAGCCAAACATCGCAGCGGTCAGTGGGCTGATATGAGTGTGTGACTGCGCATGCGCGCTCTGAGGGGCTTCCCCCGTCCGAGCCTGGCCACAGTTACTTCTCCACCGCGGACCACGGCTTCCCCGTAGCCAAACATCGCAGCGGTCAGTGGGCTGATATGAGTGTGTGACTGCGCATGCGCGCTCTGAGGGGCTTCCCCCGTCCGAGCCTGGCCACAGTTACTTCTCCACCGCGGACCACGGCTTCCCCGTAGCCAAACATCGCAGCGGTCAGTGGGCTGATATGAGTGTGTGACTGCGCATGCGCGCTCTGAGGGGCTTCCCCCGTCCGAGCCTGGCCACAGTTACTTCTCCACCGCGGACCACGGCTTCCCCGTAGCCAAACATCGCAGCGGTCAGTGGGCTGATATGAGTGTGTGACTGCGCATGCGCGCTCTGAGGGGCTTCCCCCGTCCGAGCCTGGCCACAGTTACTTCTCCACCGCGGACCACGGCTTCCCCGTAGCCAAACATCGCAGCGGTCAGTGGGCTGATATGAGTGTGTGACTGCGCATGTGCGCTCTGAGGGGCTTCCCCCGTCCGAGGGCTGTCTTAGCCTGGCCACAGTTACTTCTCCACCGCGGACCACGGCTTCCCCGTAGCCAAACATCGCAGCGGTCAGTGGGCTGATATGAGTGTGTGACTGCGCATGCGCGCTCTGAGGGGCTTCCCCCGTCCGAGCCTGGCCACAGTTACTTCTCCACCGCGGACCACGGCTTCCCCGTAGCCAAACATCGCAGCGGTCAGTGGGCTGATATGAGTGTGTGACTGCGCATTGCGCTCTGAGGGGCTTCCCCCGTCCGAGGGCTGTCTTAGCCTGGCCACAGTTACTTCTCCACCGCGGACCACGGCTTCCCCGTAGCCAAACATCGCAGCGGTCAGTGGGCTGATATGAGTGTGTGACTGCGCATGCGCGCTCTGAGGGGCTTCCCCCGTCCGAGCCTGGCCACAGTTACTTCTCCACCGCGGACCACGGCTTCCCCGTAGCCAAACATCGCAGCGGTCAGTGGGCTGATATGAGTGTGTGACTGCGCATGTGCGCTCTGAGGGGCTTCCCCCGTCCGAGGGCTGTCTTAGCCTGGCCACAGTTACTTCTCCACCGCGGACCACGGCTTCCCCGTAGCCAAACATCGCAGCGGTCAGTGGGCTGATATGAGTGTGTGACTGCGCATGCGCGCTCTGAGGGGCTTCCCCCGTCCGAGGGCTGTCTTAGCCTGGCCACAGTTACTTCTCCACCGCGGACCACGGCTTCCCCGTAGCCAAACATCGCAGCGGTCAGTGGGCTGATATGAGTGTGTGACTGCGCATGTGCGCTCTGAGGGGCTTCCCCCGTCCGAGGGCTGTCTTAGCCTGGCCACAGTTACTTCTCCACCGCGGACCACGGCTTCCCCGTAGCCAAACATCGCAGCGGTCAGTGGGCTGATATGAGTGTGTGACTGCGCATGCGCGCTCTGAGGGGCTTCCCCCGTCCGAGCCTGGCCACAGTTACTTCTCCACCGCGGACCACGGCTTCCCCGTAGCCAAACATCGCAGCGGTCAGTGGGCTGATATGAGTGTGTGACTGCGCATGTGCGCTCTGAGGGGCTTCCCCCGTCCGAGGGCTGTCTTAGCCTGGCCACAGTTACTTCTCCACCGCGGACCACGGCTTCCCCGTAGCCAAACATCGCAGCGGTCAGTGGGCTGATATGAGTGTGTGACTGCGCATGCGCGCTCTGAGGGGCTTCCCCCGTCCGAGCTGTCTTAGCCTGGCCACAGTTACTTCTCCACCGCGGACCACGGCTTCCCCGTAGCCAAACATCGCAGCGGTCAGTGGGCTGATATGAGTGTGTGACTGCGCATGTGCGCTCTGAGGGGCTTCCCCCGTCCGAGGGCTGTCTTAGCCTGGCCACAGTTACTTCTCCACCGCGGACCACGGCTTCCCCGTAGCCAAACATCGCAGCGGTCAGTGGGCTGATATGAGTGTGTGACTGCGCATGCGCGCTCTGAGGGGCTTCCCCCGTCCGAGCCTGGCCACAGTTACTTCTCCACCGCGGACCACGGCTTCCCCGTAGCCAAACATCGCAGCGGTCAGTGGGCTGATATGAGTGTGTGACTGCGCATGCGCGCTCTGAGGGGCTTCCCCCGTCCGAGCCTGGCCACAGTTACTTCTCCACCGCGGACCACGGCTTCCCCGTAGCCAAACATCGCAGCGGTCAGTGGGCTGATATGAGTGTGTGACTGCGCATGCGCGCTCTGAGGGGCTTCCCCCGTCCGAGGGCTGTCTTAGCCTGGCCACAGTTACTTCTCCACCGCGGACCACGGCTTCCCCGTAGCCAAACATCGCAGCGGTCAGTGGGCTGATATGAGTGTGTGACTGCGCATGCGCGCTCTGAGGGGCTTCCCCCGTCCGAGGGCTGTCTTAGCCTGGCCACAGTTACTTCTCCACCGCGGACCACGGCTTCCCCGTAGCCAAACATCGCAGCGGTCAGTGGGCTGATATGAGTGTGTGACTGCGCATGCGCGCTCTGAGGGGCTTCCCCCGTCCGAGGGCTGTCTTAGCCTGGCCACAGTTACTTCTCCACCGCGGACCACGGCTTCCCCGTAGCCAAACATCGCAGCGGTCAGTGGGCTGATATGAGTGTGTGACTGCGCATGCGCGCTCTGAGGGGCTTCCCCCGTCCGAGCCTGGCCACAGTTACTTCTCCACCGCGGACCACGGCTTCCCCGTAGCCAAACATCGCAGCGGTCAGTGGGCTGATATGAGTGTGTGACTGCGCATGCGCGCTCTGAGGGGCTTCCCCCGTCCGAGCCTGGCCACAGTTACTTCTCCACCGCGGACCACGGCTTCCCCGTAGCCAAACATCGCAGCGGTCAGTGGGCTGATATGAGTGTGTGACTGCGCATGTGCGCTCTGAGGGGCTTCCCCCGTCCGAGGGCTGTCTTAGCCTGGCCACAGTTACTTCTCCACCGCGGACCACGGCTTCCCCGTAGCCAAACATCGCAGCGGTCAGTGGGCTGATATGAGTGTGTGACTGCGCATGCGCGCTCTGAGGGGCTTCCCCCGTCCGAGCCTGGCCACAGTTACTTCTCCACCGCGGACCACGGCTTCCCCGTAGCCAAACATCGCAGCGGTCAGTGGGCTGATATGAGTGTGTGACTGCGCATGTGCGCTCTGAGGGGCTTCCCCGTCCGAGGGCTGTCTTAGCCTGGCCACAGTTACTTCTCCACCGCGGACCACGGCTTCCCCGTAGCCAAACATCGCAGCGGTCAGTGGGCTGATATGAGTGTGTGACTGCGCATGCGCGCTCTGAGGGGCTTCCCCCGTCCGAGCCTGGCCACAGTTACTTCTCCACCGCGGACCACGGCTTCCCCGTAGCCAAACATCGCAGCGGTCAGTGGGCTGATATGAGTGTGTGACTGCGCATTTGCGCTCTGAGGGGCTTCCCCCGTCCGAGGGCTGTCTTAGCCTGGCCACAGTTACTTCTCCACCGCGGACCACGGCTTCCCCGTAGCCAAACATCGCAGCGGTCAGTGGGCTGATATGAGTGTGTGACTGCGCATGCGCGCTCTGAGGGGCTTCCCCCGTCCGAGCTGTCTTAGCCTGGCCACAGTTACTTCTCCACCGCGGACCACGGCTTCCCCGTAGCCAAACATCGCAGCGGTCAGTGGGCTGATATGAGTGTGTGACTGCGCATGCGCGCTCTGAGGGGCTTCCCCCGTCCGAGGGCTGTCTTAGCCTGGCCACAGTTACTTCTCCACCGCGGACCACGGCTTCCCCGTAGCCAAACATCGCAGCGGTCAGTGGGCTGATATGAGTGTGTGACTGCGCATGCGCGCTCTGAGGGGCTTCCCCCGTCCGAGCCTGGCCACAGTTACTTCTCCACCGCGGACCACGGCTTCCCCGTAGCCAAACATCGCAGCGGTCAGTGGGCTGATATGAGTGTGTGACTGCGCATGTGCGCTCTGAGGGGCTTCCCCCGTCCGAGGGCTGTCTTAGCCTGGCCACAGTTACTTCTCCACCGCGGACCACGGCTTCCCCGTAGCCAAACATCGCAGCGGTCAGTGGGCTGATATGAGTGTGTGACTGCGCATGCGCGCTCTGAGGGGCTTCCCCCGTCCGAGCCTGGCCACAGTTACTTCTCCACCGCGGACCACGGCTTCCCCGTAGCCAAACATCGCAGCGGTCAGTGGGCTGATATGAGTGTGTGACTGCGCATGTGCGCTCTGAGGGGCTTCCCCCGTCCGAGGGCTGTCTTAGCCTGGCCACAGTTACTTCTCCACCGCGGACCACGGCTTCCCCGTAGCCAAACATCGCAGCGGTCAGTGGGCTGATATGAGTGTGTGACTGCGCATGCGCGCTCTGAGGGGCTTCCCCCGTCCGAGCCTGGCCACAGTTACTTCTCCACCGCGGACCACGGCTTCCCCGTAGCCAAACATCGCAGCGGTCAGTGGGCTGATATGAGTGTGTGACTGCGCATGTGCGCTCTGAGGGGCTTCCCCCGTCCGAGGGCTGTCTTAGCCTGGCCACAGTTACTTCTCCACCGCGGACCACGGCTTCCCCGTAGCCAAACATCGCAGCGGTCAGTGGGCTGATATGAGTGTGTGACTGCGCATGCGCGCTCTGAGGGGCTTCCCCCGTCCGAGCCTGGCCACAGTTACTTCTCCACCGCGGACCACGGCTTCCCCGTAGCCAAACATCGCAGCGGTCAGTGGGCTGATATGAGTGTGTGACTGCGCATGCGCGCTCTGAGGGGCTTCCCCCGTCCGAGCCTGGCCACAGTTACTTCTCCACCGCGGACCACGGCTTCCCCGTAGCCAAACATCGCAGCGGTCAGTGGGCTGATATGAGTGTGTGACTGCGCATGCGCGCTCTGAGGGGCTTCCCCCGTCCGAGGGCTGTCTTAGCCTGGCCACAGTTACTTCTCCACCGCGGACCACGGCTTCCCCGTAGCCAAACATCGCAGCGGTCAGTGGGCTGATATGAGTGTGTGACTGCGCATGCGCGCTCTGAGGGGCTTCCCCCGTCCGAGCCTGGCCACAGTTACTTCTCCACCGCGGACCACGGCTTCCCCGTAGCCAAACATCGCAGCGGTCAGTGGGCTGATATGAGTGTGTGACTGCGCATGCGCGCTCTGAGGGGCTTCCCCCGTCCGAGCCTGGCCACAGTTACTTCTCCACCGCGGACCACGGCTTCCCCGTAGCCAAACATCGCAGCGGTCAGTGGGCTGATATGAGTGTGTGACTGCGCATGTGCGCTCTGAGGGGCTTCCCCCGTCCGAGGGCTGTCTTAGCCTGGCCACAGTTACTTCTCCACCGCGGACCACGGCTTCCCCGTAGCCAAACATCGCAGCGGTCAGTGGGCTGATATGAGTGTGTGACTGCGCATGCGCGCTCTGAGGGGCTTCCCCCGTCCGAGGGCTGTCTTAGCCTGGCCACAGTTACTTCTCCACCGCGGACCACGGCTTCCCCGTAGCCAAACATCGCAGCGGTCAGTGGGCTGATATGAGTGTGTGACTGCGCATGCGCGCTCTGAGGGGCTTCCCCCGTCCGAGGGCTGTCTTAGCCTGGCCACAGTTACTTCTCCACCGCGGACCACGGCTTCCCCGTAGCCAAACATCGCAGCGGTCAGTGGGCTGATATGAGTGTGTGACTGCGCATGCGCGCTCTGAGGGGCTTCCCCCGTCCGAGCCTGGCCACAGTTACTTCTCCACCGCGGACCACGGCTTCCCCGTAGCCAAACATCGCAGCGGTCAGTGGGCTGATATGAGTGTGTGACTGCGCATGCGCGCTCTGAGGGGCTTCCCCCGTCCGAGCCTGGCCACAGTTACTTCTCCACCGCGGACCACGGCTTCCCCGTAGCCAAACATCGCAGCGGTCAGTGGGCTGATATGAGTGTGTGACTGCGCATGCGCGCTCTGAGGGGCTTCCCCCGTCCGAGGGCTGTCTTAGCCTGGCCACAGTTACTTCTCCACCGCGGACCACGGCTTCCCCGTAGCCAAACATCGCAGCGGTCAGTGGGCTGATATGAGTGTGTGACTGCGCATGCGCGCTCTGAGGGGCTTCCCCCGTCCGAGGGCTGTCTTAGCCTGGCCACAGTTACTTCTCCACCGCGGACCACGGCTTCCCCGTAGCCAAACATCGCAGCGGTCAGTGGGCTGATATGAGTGTGTGACTGCGCATGCGCGCTCTGAGGGGCTTCCCCCGTCCGAGGGCTGTCTTAGCCTGGCCACAGTTACTTCTCCACCGCGGACCACGGCTTCCCCGTAGCCAAACATCGCAGCGGTCAGTGGGCTGATATGAGTGTGTGACTGCGCATGCGCGCTCTGAGGGGCTTCCCCCGTCCGAGCCTGGCCACAGTTACTTCTCCACCGCGGACCACGGCTTCCCCGTAGCCAAACATCGCAGCGGTCAGTGGGCTGATATGAGTGTGTGACTGCGCATGCGCGCTCTGAGGGGCTTCCCCCGTCCGAGCCTGGCCACAGTTACTTCTCCACCGCGGACCACGGCTTCCCCGTAGCCAAACATCGCAGCGGTCAGTGGGCTGATATGAGTGTGTGACTGCGCATGCGCGCTCTGAGGGGCTTCCCCCGTCCGAGCCTGGCCACAGTTACTTCTCCACCGCGGACCACGGCTTCCCCGTAGCCAAACATCGCAGCGGTCAGTGGGCTGATATGAGTGTGTGACTGCGCATGTGCGCTCTGAGGGGCTTCCCCCGTCCGAGGGCTGTCTTAGCCTGGCCACAGTTACTTCTCCACCGCGGACCACGGCTTCCCCGTAGCCAAACATCGCAGCGGTCAGTGGGCTGATATGAGTGTGTGACTGCGCATGCGCGCTCTGAGGGGCTTCCCCCGTCCGAGCCTGGCCACAGTTACTTCTCCACCGCGGACCACGGCTTCCCCGTAGCCAAACATCGCAGCGGTCAGTGGGCTGATATGAGTGTGTGACTGCGCATGTGCGCTCTGAGGGGCTTCCCCCGTCCGAGGGCTGTCTTAGCCTGGCCACAGTTACTTCTCCACCGCGGACCACGGCTTCCCCGTAGCCAAACATCGCAGCGGTCAGTGGGCTGATATGAGTGTGTGACTGCGCATGCGCGCTCTGAGGGGCTTCCCCCGTCCGAGCCTGGCCACAGTTACTTCTCCACCGCGGACCACGGCTTCCCCGTAGCCAAACATCGCAGCGGTCAGTGGGCTGATATGAGTGTGTGACTGCGCATGTGCGCTCTGAGGGGCTTCCCCCGTCCGAGGGCTGTCTTAGCCTGGCCACAGTTACTTCTCCACCGCGGACCACGGCTTCCCCGTAGCCAAACATCGCAGCGGTCAGTGGGCTGATATGAGTGTGTGACTGCGCATGCGCGCTCTGAGGGGCTTCCCCCGTCCGTCTTAGCCTGGCCACAGTTACTTCTCCACCGCGGACCACGGCTTCCCCGTAGCCAAACATCGCAGCGGTCAGTGGGCTGATATGAGTGTGTGACTGCGCATGCGCGCTCTGAGGGGCTTCCCCCGTCCGAGGGCTGTCTTAGCCTGGCCACAGTTACTTCTCCACCGCGGACCACGGCTTCCCCGTAGCCAAACATCGCAGCGGTCAGTGGGCTGATATGAGTGTGTGACTGCGCATGCGCGCTCTGAGGGGCTTCCCCCGTCCGAGCCTGGCCACAGTTACTTCTCCACCGCGGACCACGGCTTCCCCGTAGCCAAACATCGCAGCGGTCAGTGGGCTGATATGAGTGTGTGACTGCGCATGTGCGCTCTGAGGGGCTTCCCCCGTCCGAGGGCTGTCTTAGCCTGGCCACAGTTACTTCTCCACCGCGGACCACGGCTTCCCCGTAGCCAAACATCGCAGCGGTCAGTGGGCTGATATGAGTGTGTGACTGCGCATGCGCGCTCTGAGGGGCTTCCCCCGTCCGAGCCTGGCCACAGTTACTTCTCCACCGCGGACCACGGCTTCCCCGTAGCCAAACATCGCAGCGGTCAGTGGGCTGATATGAGTGTGTGACTGCGCATGTGCGCTCTGAGGGGCTTCCCCCGTCCGAGGGCTGTCTTAGCCTGGCCACAGTTACTTCTCCACCGCGGACCACGGCTTCCCCGTAGCCAAACATCGCAGCGGTCAGTGGGCTGATATGAGTGTGTGACTGCGCATGCGCGCTCTGAGGGGCTTCCCCCGTCCGAGCCTGGCCACAGTTACTTCTCCACCGCGGACCACGGCTTCCCCGTAGCCAAACATCGCAGCGGTCAGTGGGCTGATATGAGTGTGTGACTGCGCATGTGCGCTCTGAGGGGCTTCCCCCGTCCGAGGGCTGTCTTAGCCTGGCCACAGTTACTTCTCCACCGCGGACCACGGCTTCCCCGTAGCCAAACATCGCAGCGGTCAGTGGGCTGATATGAGTGTGTGACTGCGCATGCGCGCTCTGAGGGGCTTCCCCCGTCCGAGCCTGGCCACAGTTACTTCTCCACCGCGGACCACGGCTTCCCCGTAGCCAAACATCGCAGCGGTCAGTGGGCTGATATGAGTGTGTGACTGCGCATGCGCGCTCTGAGGGGCTTCCCCCGTCCGAGCCTGGCCACAGTTACTTCTCCACCGCGGACCACGGCTTCCCCGTAGCCAAACATCGCAGCGGTCAGTGGGCTGATATGAGTGTGTGACTGCGCATGTGCGCTCTGAGGGGCTTCCCCCGTCCGAGGGCTGTCTTAGCCTGGCCACAGTTACTTCTCCACCGCGGACCACGGCTTCCCCGTAGCCAAACATCGCAGCGGTCAGTGGGCTGATATGAGTGTGTGACTGCGCATGCGCGCTCTGAGGGGCTTCCCCCGTCCGAGCCTGGCCACAGTTACTTCTCCACCGCGGACCACGGCTTCCCCGTAGCCAAACATCGCAGCGGTCAGTGGGCTGATATGAGTGTGTGACTGCGCATGCGCGCTCTGAGGGGCTTCCCCCGTCCGAGCCTGGCCACAGTTACTTCTCCACCGCGGACCACGGCTTCCCCGTAGCCAAACATCGCAGCGGTCAGTGGGCTGATATGAGTGTGTGACTGCGCATGCGCGCTCTGAGGGGCTTCCCCCGTCCGAGGGCTGTCTTAGCCTGGCCACAGTTACTTCTCCACCGCGGACCACGGCTTCCCCGTAGCCAAACATCGCAGCGGTCAGTGGGCTGATATGAGTGTGTGACTGCGCATGCGCGCTCTGAGGGGCTTCCCCCGTCCGAGGGCTGTCTTAGCCTGGCCACAGTTACTTCTCCACCGCGGACCACGGCTTCCCCGTAGCCAAACATCGCAGCGGTCAGTGGGCTGATATGAGTGTGTGACTGCGCATGCGCGCTCTGAGGGGCTTCCCCCGTCCGAGGGCTGTCTTAGCCTGGCCACAGTTACTTCTCCACCGCGGACCACGGCTTCCCCGTAGCCAAACATCGCAGCGGTCAGTGGGCTGATATGAGTGTGTGACTGCGCATGCGCGCTCTGAGGGGCTTCCCCCGTCCGAGCCTGGCCACAGTTACTTCTCCACCGCGGACCACGGCTTCCCCGTAGCCAAACATCGCAGCGGTCAGTGGGCTGATATGAGTGTGTGACTGCGCATGCGCGCTCTGAGGGGCTTCCCCCGTCCGAGCCTGGCCACAGTTACTTCTCCACCGCGGACCACGGCTTCCCCGTAGCCAAACATCGCAGCGGTCAGTGGGCTGATATGAGTGTGTGACTGCGCATGCGCGCTCTGAGGGGCTTCCCCCGTCCGAGCCTGGCCACAGTTACTTCTCCACCGCGGACCACGGCTTCCCCGTAGCCAAACATCGCAGCGGTCAGTGGGCTGATATGAGTGTGTGACTGCGCATGCGCGCTCTGAGGGGCTTCCCCCGTCCGAGCCTGGCCACAGTTACTTCTCCACCGCGGACCACGGCTTCCCCGTAGCCAAACATCGCAGCGGTCAGTGGGCTGATATGAGTGTGTGACTGCGCATGTGCGCTCTGAGGGGCTTCCCCCGTCCGAGGGCTGTCTTAGCCTGGCCACAGTTACTTCTCCACCGCGGACCACGGCTTCCCCGTAGCCAAACATCGCAGCGGTCAGTGGGCTGATATGAGTGTGTGACTGCGCATGCGCGCTCTGAGGGGCTTCCCCCGTCCGAGCCTGGCCACAGTTACTTCTCCACCGCGGACCACGGCTTCCCCGTAGCCAAACATCGCAGCGGTCAGTGGGCTGATATGAGTGTGTGACTGCGCATGCGCGCTCTGAGGGGCTTCCCCCGTCCGAGGGCTGTCTTAGCCTGGCCACAGTTACTTCTCCACCGCGGACCACGGCTTCCCCGTAGCCAAACATCGCAGCGGTCAGTGGGCTGATATGAGTGTGTGACTGCGCATGCGCGCTCTGAGGGGCTTCCCCCGTCCGAGCCTGGCCACAGTTACTTCTCCACCGCGGACCACGGCTTCCCCGTAGCCAAACATCGCAGCGGTCAGTGGGCTGATATGAGTGTGTGACTGCGCATGTGCGCTCTGAGGGGCTTCCCCCGTCCGAGGGCTGTCTTAGCCTGGCCACAGTTACTTCTCCACCGCGGACCACGGCTTCCCCGTAGCCAAACATCGCAGCGGTCAGTGGGCTGATATGAGTGTGTGACTGCGCATGCGCGCTCTGAGGGGCTTCCCCCGTCCGAGCTGTCTTAGCCTGGCCACAGTTACTTCTCCACCGCGGACCACGGCTTCCCCGTAGCCAAACATCGCAGCGGTCAGTGGGCTGATATGAGTGTGTGACTGCGCATGTGCGCTCTGAGGGGCTTCCCCGTCCGAGGGCTGTCTTAGCCTGGCCACAGTTACTTCTCCACCGCGGACCACGGCTTCCCCGTAGCCAAACATCGCAGCGGTCAGTGGGCTGATATGAGTGTGTGACTGCGCATGCGCGCTCTGAGGGGCTTCCCCCGTCCGAGCCTGGCCACAGTTACTTCTCCACCGCGGACCACGGCTTCCCCGTAGCCAAACATCGCAGCGGTCAGTGGGCTGATATGAGTGTGTGACTGCGCATGTGCGCTCTGAGGGGCTTCCCCCGTCCGAGGGCTGTCTTAGCCTGGCCACAGTTACTTCTCCACCGCGGACCACGGCTTCCCCGTAGCCAAACATCGCAGCGGTCAGTGGGCTGATATGAGTGTGTGACTGCGCATGCGCGCTCTGAGGGGCTTCCCCCGTCCGAGCCTGGCCACAGTTACTTCTCCACCGCGGACCACGGCTTCCCCGTAGCCAAACATCGCAGCGGTCAGTGGGCTGATATGAGTGTGTGACTGCGCATGCGCGCTCTGAGGGGCTTCCCCCGTCCGAGGGCTGTCTTAGCCTGGCCACAGTTACTTCTCCACCGCGGACCACGGCTTCCCCGTAGCCAAACATCGCAGCGGTCAGTGGGCTGATATGAGTGTGTGACTGCGCATGCGCGCTCTGAGGGGCTTCCCCCGTCCGAGCCTGGCCACAGTTACTTCTCCACCGCGGACCACGGCTTCCCCGTAGCCAAACATCGCAGCGGTCAGTGGGCTGATATGAGTGTGTGACTGCGCATGCGCGCTCTGAGGGGCTTCCCCCGTCCGAGCCTGGCCACAGTTACTTCTCCACCGCGGACCACGGCTTCCCCGTAGCCAAACATCGCAGCGGTCAGTGGGCTGATATGAGTGTGTGACTGCGCATGCGCGCTCTGAGGGGCTTCCCCCGTCCGAGGGCTGTCTTAGCCTGGCCACAGTTACTTCTCCACCGCGGACCACGGCTTCCCCGTAGCCAAACATCGCAGCGGTCAGTGGGCTGATATGAGTGTGTGACTGCGCATGCGCGCTCTGAGGGGCTTCCCCCGTCCGAGGGCTGTCTTAGCCTGGCCACAGTTACTTCTCCACCGCGGACCACGGCTTCCCCGTAGCCAAACATCGCAGCGGTCAGTGGGCTGATATGAGTGTGTGACTGCGCATGCGCGCTCTGAGGGGCTTCCCCCGTCTGTCTTAGCCTGGCCACAGTTACTTCTCCACCGCGGACCACGGCTTCCCCGTAGCCAAACATCGCAGCGGTCAGTGGGCTGATATGAGTGTGTGACTGCGCATGCGCGCTCTGAGGGGCTTCCCCCGTCCGAGCCTGGCCACAGTTACTTCTCCACCGCGGACCACGGCTTCCCCGTAGCCAAACATCGCAGCGGTCAGTGGGCTGATATGAGTGTGTGACTGCGCATGCGCGCTCTGAGGGGCTTCCCCCGTCCGAGCCTGGCCACAGTTACTTCTCCACCGCGGACCACGGCTTCCCCGTAGCCAAACATCGCAGCGGTCAGTGGGCTGATATGAGTGTGTGACTGCGCATGCGCGCTCTGAGGGGCTTCCCCCGTCCGAGCCTGGCCACAGTTACTTCTCCACCGCGGACCACGGCTTCCCCGTAGCCAAACATCGCAGCGGTCAGTGGGCTGATATGAGTGTGTGACTGCGCATGTGCGCTCTGAGGGGCTTCCCCCGTCCGAGGGCTGTCTTAGCCTGGCCACAGTTACTTCTCCACCGCGGACCACGGCTTCCCCGTAGCCAAACATCGCAGCGGTCAGTGGGCTGATATGAGTGTGTGACTGCGCATGCGCGCTCTGAGGGGCTTCCCCCGTCCGAGCCTGGCCACAGTTACTTCTCCACCGCGGACCACGGCTTCCCCGTAGCCAAACATCGCAGCGGTCAGTGGGCTGATATGAGTGTGTGACTGCGCATGTGCGCTCTGAGGGGCTTCCCCCGTCCGAGGGCTGTCTTAGCCTGGCCACAGTTACTTCTCCACCGCGGACCACGGCTTCCCCGTAGCCAAACATCGCAGCGGTCAGTGGGCTGATATGAGTGTGTGACTGCGCATGCGCGCTCTGAGGGGCTTCCCCCGTCCGAGCCTGGCCACAGTTACTTCTCCACCGCGGACCACGGCTTCCCCGTAGCCAAACATCGCAGCGGTCAGTGGGCTGATATGAGTGTGTGACTGCGCATGCGCGCTCTGAGGGGCTTCCCCCGTCCGAGGGCTGTCTTAGCCTGGCCACAGTTACTTCTCCACCGCGGACCACGGCTTCCCCGTAGCCAAACATCGCAGCGGTCAGTGGGCTGATATGAGTGTGTGACTGCGCATGCGCGCTCTGAGGGGCTTCCCCCGTCCGAGGGCTGTCTTAGCCTGGCCACAGTTACTTCTCCACCGCGGACCACGGCTTCCCCGTAGCCAAACATCGCAGCGGTCAGTGGGCTGATATGAGTGTGTGACTGCGCATGCGCGCTCTGAGGGGCTTCCCCCGTCCGAGGGCTGTCTTAGCCTGGCCACAGTTACTTCTCCACCGCGGACCACGGCTTCCCCGTAGCCAAACATCGCAGCGGTCAGTGGGCTGATATGAGTGTGTGACTGCGCATGCGCGCTCTGAGGGGCTTCCCCCGTCCGAGCCTGGCCACAGTTACTTCTCCACCGCGGACCACGGCTTCCCCGTAGCCAAACATCGCAGCGGTCAGTGGGCTGATATGAGTGTGTGACTGCGCATGCGCGCTCTGAGGGGCTTCCCCCGTCCGAGCCTGGCCACAGTTACTTCTCCACCGCGGACCACGGCTTCCCCGTAGCCAAACATCGCAGCGGTCAGTGGGCTGATATGAGTGTGTGACTGCGCATGCGCGCTCTGAGGGGCTTCCCCCGTCCGAGCCTGGCCACAGTTACTTCTCCACCGCGGACCACGGCTTCCCCGTAGCCAAACATCGCAGCGGTCAGTGGGCTGATATGAGTGTGTGACTGCGCATGTGCGCTCTGAGGGGCTTCCCCCGTCCGAGGGCTGTCTTAGCCTGGCCACAGTTACTTCTCCACCGCGGACCACGGCTTCCCCGTAGCCAAACATCGCAGCGGTCAGTGGGCTGATATGAGTGTGTGACTGCGCATGCGCGCTCTGAGGGGCTTCCCCCGTCCGAGCCTGGCCACAGTTACTTCTCCACCGCGGACCACGGCTTCCCCGTAGCCAAACATCGCAGCGGTCAGTGGGCTGATATGAGTGTGTGACTGCGCATGTGCGCTCTGAGGGGCTTCCCCCGTCCGAGGGCTGTCTTAGCCTGGCCACAGTTACTTCTCCACCGCGGACCACGGCTTCCCCGTAGCCAAACATCGCAGCGGTCAGTGGGCTGATATGAGTGTGTGACTGCGCATGCGCGCTCTGAGGGGCTTCCCCCGTCCGAGCCTGGCCACAGTTACTTCTCCACCGCGGACCACGGCTTCCCCGTAGCCAAACATCGCAGCGGTCAGTGGGCTGATATGAGTGTGTGACTGCGCATGCGCGCTCTGAGGGGCTTCCCCCGTCCGAGGGCTGTCTTAGCCTGGCCACAGTTACTTCTCCACCGCGGACCACGGCTTCCCCGTAGCCAAACATCGCAGCGGTCAGTGGGCTGATATGAGTGTGTGACTGCGCATGCGCGCTCTGAGGGGCTTCCCCCGTCCGAGGCTGTCTGGCCACAGTTACTTCTCCACCGCGGACCACGGCTTCCCCGTAGCCAAACATCGCAGCGGTCAGTGGGCTGATATGAGTGTGTGACTGCGCATGCGCGCTCTGAGGGGCTTCCCCCGTCCGAGCTGTCTTAGCCTGGCCACAGTTACTTCTCCACCGCGGACCACGGCTTCCCCGTAGCCAAACATCGCAGCGGTCAGTGGGCTGATATGAGTGTGTGACTGCGCATGCGCGCTCTGAGGGGCTTCCCCCGTCCGAGCCTGGCCACAGTTACTTCTCCACCGCGGACCACGGCTTCCCCGTAGCCAAACATCGCAGCGGTCAGTGGGCTGATATGAGTGTGTGACTGCGCATGTGCGCTCTGAGGGGCTTCCCCCGTCCGAGGGCTGTCTTAGCCTGGCCACAGTTACTTCTCCACCGCGGACCACGGCTTCCCCGTAGCCAAACATCGCAGCGGTCAGTGGGCTGATATGAGTGTGTGACTGCGCATGCGCGCTCTGAGGGGCTTCCCCCGTCCGAGCCTGGCCACAGTTACTTCTCCACCGCGGACCACGGCTTCCCCGTAGCCAAACATCGCAGCGGTCAGTGGGCTGATATGAGTGTGTGACTGCGCATGCGCGCTCTGAGGGGCTTCCCCCGTCCGAGGGCTGTCTTAGCCTGGCCACAGTTACTTCTCCACCGCGGACCACGGCTTCCCCGTAGCCAAACATCGCAGCGGTCAGTGGGCTGATATGAGTGTGTGACTGCGCATGCGCGCTCTGAGGGGCTTCCCCCGTCCGAGCCTGGCCACAGTTACTTCTCCACCGCGGACCACGGCTTCCCCGTAGCCAAACATCGCAGCGGTCAGTGGGCTGATATGAGTGTGTGACTGCGCATGCGCGCTCTGAGGGGCTTCCCCCGTCCGAGCCTTAGGGCCACAGTTACTTCTCCACCGCGGACCACGGCTTCCCCGTAGCCAAACATCGCAGCGGTCAGTGGGCTGATATGAGTGTGTGACTGCGCATGCGCGCTCTGAGGGGCTTCCCCCGTCCGAGCCTGGCCACAGTTACTTCTCCACCGCGGACCACGGCTTCCCCGTAGCCAAACATCGCAGCGGTCAGTGGGCTGATATGAGTGTGTGACTGCGCATGCGCGCTCTGAGGGGCTTCCCCCGTCCGAGCCTTAGCCTGGCCACAGTTACTTCTCCACCGCGGACCACGGCTTCCCCGTAGCCAAACATCGCAGCGGTCAGTGGGCTGATATGAGTGTGTGACTGCGCATGCGCGCTCTGAGGGGCTTCCCCCGTCCGAGCCTGGCCACAGTTACTTCTCCACCGCGGACCACGGCTTCCCCGTAGCCAAACATCGCAGCGGTCAGTGGGCTGATATGAGTGTGTGACTGCGCATGCGCGCTCTGAGGGGCTTCCCCCGTCCGAGCCTGGCCACAGTTACTTCTCCACCGCGGACCACGGCTTCCCCGTAGCCAAACATCGCAGCGGTCAGTGGGCTGATATGAGTGTGTGACTGCGCATGTGCGCTCTGAGGGGCTTCCCCCGTCCGAGGGCTGTCTTAGCCTGGCCACAGTTACTTCTCCACCGCGGACCACGGCTTCCCCGTAGCCAAACATCGCAGCGGTCAGTGGGCTGATATGAGTGTGTGACTGCGCATGCGCGCTCTGAGGGGCTTCCCCCGTCCTGAGCCTGGCCACAGTTACTTCTCCACCGCGGACCACGGCTTCCCCGTAGCCAAACATCGCAGCGGTCAGTGGGCTGATATGAGTGTGTGACTGCGCATGCGCGCTCTGAGGGGCTTCCCCCGTCCGAGGGCTGTCTTAGCCTGGCCACAGTTACTTCTCCACCGCGGACCACGGCTTCCCCGTAGCCAAACATCGCAGCGGTCAGTGGGCTGATATGAGTGTGTGACTGCGCATGCGCGCTCTGAGGGGCTTCCCCCGTCCGAGCCTGGCCACAGTTACTTCTCCACCGCGGACCACGGCTTCCCCGTAGCCAAACATCGCAGCGGTCAGTGGGCTGATATGAGTGTGTGACTGCGCATGCGCGCTCTGAGGGGCTTCCCCCGTCCGAGCCTGGCCACAGTTACTTCTCCACCGCGGACCACGGCTTCCCCGTAGCCAAACATCGCAGCGGTCAGTGGGCTGATATGAGTGTGTGACTGCGCATGCGCGCTCTGAGGGGCTTCCCCCGTCCGAGCCTGGCCACAGTTACTTCTCCACCGCGGACCACGGCTTCCCCGTAGCCAAACATCGCAGCGGTCAGTGGGCTGATATGAGTGTGTGACTGCGCATGTGCGCTCTGAGGGGCTTCCCCCGTCCGAGGGCTGTCTTAGCCTGGCCACAGTTACTTCTCCACCGCGGACCACGGCTTCCCCGTAGCCAAACATCGCAGCGGTCAGTGGGCTGATATGAGTGTGTGACTGCGCATGCGCGCTCTGAGGGGCTTCCCCCGTCCGAGCCTGGCCACAGTTACTTCTCCACCGCGGACCACGGCTTCCCCGTAGCCAAACATCGCAGCGGTCAGTGGGCTGATATGAGTGTGTGACTGCGCATGCGCGCTCTGAGGGGCTTCCCCCGTCCGAGGGCTGTCTTAGCCTGGCCACAGTTACTTCTCCACCGCGGACCACGGCTTCCCCGTAGCCAAACATCGCAGCGGTCAGTGGGCTGATATGAGTGTGTGACTGCGCATGCGCGCTCTGAGGGGCTTCCCCCGTCCGAGCCTGGCCACAGTTACTTCTCCACCGCGGACCACGGCTTCCCCGTAGCCAAACATCGCAGCGGTCAGTGGGCTGATATGAGTGTGTGACTGCGCATGCGCGCTCTGAGGGGCTTCCCCCGTCCGAGCTGTCTTAGCCTGGCCACAGTTACTTCTCCACCGCGGACCACGGCTTCCCCGTAGCCAAACATCGCAGCGGTCAGTGGGCTGATATGAGTGTGTGACTGCGCATGCGCGCTCTGAGGGGCTTCCCCCGTCCGAGCTGTCTTAGCCTGGCCACAGTTACTTCTCCACCGCGGACCACGGCTTCCCCGTAGCCAAACATCGCAGCGGTCAGTGGGCTGATATGAGTGTGTGACTGCGCATGCGCGCTCTGAGGGGCTTCCCCCGTCCGAGCCTGGCCACAGTTACTTCTCCACCGCGGACCACGGCTTCCCCGTAGCCAAACATCGCAGCGGTCAGTGGGCTGATATGAGTGTGTGACTGCGCATGCGCGCTCTGAGGGGCTTCCCCCGTCCGAGCCTGGCCACAGTTACTTCTCCACCGCGGACCACGGCTTCCCCGTAGCCAAACATCGCAGCGGTCAGTGGGCTGATATGAGTGTGTGACTGCGCATGCGCGCTCTGAGGGGCTTCCCCCGTCCGAGGGCTGTCTTAGCCTGGCCACAGTTACTTCTCCACCGCGGACCACGGCTTCCCCGTAGCCAAACATCGCAGCGGTCAGTGGGCTGATATGAGTGTGTGACTGCGCATGCGCGCTCTGAGGGGCTTCCCCCGTCCGAGCCTGGCCACAGTTACTTCTCCACCGCGGACCACGGCTTCCCCGTAGCCAAACATCGCAGCGGTCAGTGGGCTGATATGAGTGTGTGACTGCGCATGCGCGCTCTGAGGGGCTTCCCCCGTCCGAGGGCTGTCTTAGCCTGGCCACAGTTACTTCTCCACCGCGGACCACGGCTTCCCCGTAGCCAAACATCGCAGCGGTCAGTGGGCTGATATGAGTGTGTGACTGCGCATGCGCGCTCTGAGGGGCTTCCCCCGTCCGAGCCTGGCCACAGTTACTTCTCCACCGCGGACCACGGCTTCCCCGTAGCCAAACATCGCAGCGGTCAGTGGGCTGATATGAGTGTGTGACTGCGCATGCGCGCTCTGAGGGGCTTCCCCCGTCCGAGCCTGGCCACAGTTACTTCTCCACCGCGGACCACGGCTTCCCCGTAGCCAAACATCGCAGCGGTCAGTGGGCTGATATGAGTGTGTGACTGCGCATGTGCGCTCTGAGGGGCTTCCCCCGTCCGAGGGCTGTCTTAGCCTGGCCACAGTTACTTCTCCACCGCGGACCACGGCTTCCCCGTAGCCAAACATCGCAGCGGTCAGTGGGCTGATATGAGTGTGTGACTGCGCATGCGCGCTCTGAGGGGCTTCCCCCGTCCGAGCCTGGCCACAGTTACTTCTCCACCGCGGACCACGGCTTCCCCGTAGCCAAACATCGCAGCGGTCAGTGGGCTGATATGAGTGTGTGACTGCGCATGTGCGCTCTGAGGGGCTTCCCCCGTCCGAGGGCTGTCTTAGCCTGGCCACAGTTACTTCTCCACCGCGGACCACGGCTTCCCCGTAGCCAAACATCGCAGCGGTCAGTGGGCTGATATGAGTGTGTGACTGCGCATGCGCGCTCTGAGGGGCTTCCCCCGTCCGAGCCTGGCCACAGTTACTTCTCCACCGCGGACCACGGCTTCCCCGTAGCCAAACATCGCAGCGGTCAGTGGGCTGATATGAGTGTGTGACTGCGCATGTGCGCTCTGAGGGGCTTCCCCCGTCCGAGGGCTGTCTTAGCCTGGCCACAGTTACTTCTCCACCGCGGACCACGGCTTCCCCGTAGCCAAACATCGCAGCGGTCAGTGGGCTGATATGAGTGTGTGACTGCGCATGCGCGCTCTGAGGGGCTTCCCCCGTCCGAGCCTGGCCACAGTTACTTCTCCACCGCGGACCACGGCTTCCCCGTAGCCAAACATCGCAGCGGTCAGTGGGCTGATATGAGTGTGTGACTGCGCATGCGCGCTCTGAGGGGCTTCCCCCGTCCGAGCCTGGCCACAGTTACTTCTCCACCGCGGACCACGGCTTCCCCGTAGCCAAACATCGCAGCGGTCAGTGGGCTGATATGAGTGTGTGACTGCGCATGTGCGCTCTGAGGGGCTTCCCCCGTCCGAGGGCTGTCTTAGCCTGGCCACAGTTACTTCTCCACCGCGGACCACGGCTTCCCCGTAGCCAAACATCGCAGCGGTCAGTGGGCTGATATGAGTGTGTGACTGCGCATGCGCGCTCTGAGGGGCTTCCCCCGTCCGAGGGCTGTCTTAGCCTGGCCACAGTTACTTCTCCACCGCGGACCACGGCTTCCCCGTAGCCAAACATCGCAGCGGTCAGTGGGCTGATATGAGTGTGTGACTGCGCATGCGCGCTCTGAGGGGCTTCCCCCGTCCGAGGGCTGTCTTAGCCTGGCCACAGTTACTTCTCCACCGCGGACCACGGCTTCCCCGTAGCCAAACATCGCAGCGGTCAGTGGGCTGATATGAGTGTGTGACTGCGCATGCGCGCTCTGAGGGGCTTCCCCCGTCCGAGCCTGGCCACAGTTACTTCTCCACCGCGGACCACGGCTTCCCCGTAGCCAAACATCGCAGCGGTCAGTGGGCTGATATGAGTGTGTGACTGCGCATGCGCGCTCTGAGGGGCTTCCCCCGTCCGAGCCTGGCCACAGTTACTTCTCCACCGCGGACCACGGCTTCCCCGTAGCCAAACATCGCAGCGGTCAGTGGGCTGATATGAGTGTGTGACTGCGCATGCGCGCTCTGAGGGGCTTCCCCCGTCCGAGCCTGGCCACAGTTACTTCTCCACCGCGGACCACGGCTTCCCCGTAGCCAAACATCGCAGCGGTCAGTGGGCTGATATGAGTGTGTGACTGCGCATGTGCGCTCTGAGGGGCTTCCCCCGTCCGAGGGCTGTCTTAGCCTGGCCACAGTTACTTCTCCACCGCGGACCACGGCTTCCCCGTAGCCAAACATCGCAGCGGTCAGTGGGCTGATATGAGTGTGTGACTGCGCATGCGCGCTCTGAGGGGCTTCCCCCGTCCGAGCCTGGCCACAGTTACTTCTCCACCGCGGACCACGGCTTCCCCGTAGCCAAACATCGCAGCGGTCAGTGGGCTGATATGAGTGTGTGACTGCGCATGCGCTCTGAGGGGCTTCCCCCGTCCGAGGGCTGTCTTAGCCTGGCCACAGTTACTTCTCCACCGCGGACCACGGCTTCCCCGTAGCCAAACATCGCAGCGGTCAGTGGGCTGATATGAGTGTGTGACTGCGCATGCGCGCTCTGAGGGGCTTCCCCCGTCCGAGCCTGGCCACAGTTACTTCTCCACCGCGGACCACGGCTTCCCCGTAGCCAAACATCGCAGCGGTCAGTGGGCTGATATGAGTGTGTGACTGCGCATGTGCGCTCTGAGGGGCTTCCCCCGTCCGAGGGCTGTCTTAGCCTGGCCACAGTTACTTCTCCACCGCGGACCACGGCTTCCCCGTAGCCAAACATCGCAGCGGTCAGTGGGCTGATATGAGTGTGTGACTGCGCATGCGCGCTCTGAGGGGCTTCCCCCGTCCGAGGGCTGTCTTAGCCTGGCCACAGTTACTTCTCCACCGCGGACCACGGCTTCCCCGTAGCCAAACATCGCAGCGGTCAGTGGGCTGATATGAGTGTGTGACTGCGCATGCGCGCTCTGAGGGGCTTCCCCCGTCCGAGGGCTGTCTTAGCCTGGCCACAGTTACTTCTCCACCGCGGACCACGGCTTCCCCGTAGCCAAACATCGCAGCGGTCAGTGGGCTGATATGAGTGTGTGACTGCGCATGCGCGCTCTGAGGGGCTTCCCCCGTCCGAGCCTGGCCACAGTTACTTCTCCACCGCGGACCACGGCTTCCCCGTAGCCAAACATCGCAGCGGTCAGTGGGCTGATATGAGTGTGTGACTGCGCATGTGCGCTCTGAGGGGCTTCCCCCGTCCGAGGGCTGTCTTAGCCTGGCCACAGTTACTTCTCCACCGCGGACCACGGCTTCCCCGTAGCCAAACATCGCAGCGGTCAGTGGGCTGATATGAGTGTGTGACTGCGCATGCGCGCTCTGAGGGGCTTCCCCCGTCCGAGCCTGGCCACAGTTACTTCTCCACCGCGGACCACGGCTTCCCCGTAGCCAAACATCGCAGCGGTCAGTGGGCTGATATGAGTGTGTGACTGCGCATGTGCGCTCTGAGGGGCTTCCCCCGTCCGAGGGCTGTCTTAGCCTGGCCACAGTTACTTCTCCACCGCGGACCACGGCTTCCCCGTAGCCAAACATCGCAGCGGTCAGTGGGCTGATATGAGTGTGTGACTGCGCATGCGCGCTCTGAGGGGCTTCCCCCGTCCGAGCCTGGCCACAGTTACTTCTCCACCGCGGACCACGGCTTCCCCGTAGCCAAACATCGCAGCGGTCAGTGGGCTGATATGAGTGTGTGACTGCGCATGTGCGCTCTGAGGGGCTTCCCCCGTCCGAGGGCTGTCTTAGCCTGGCCACAGTTACTTCTCCACCGCGGACCACGGCTTCCCCGTAGCCAAACATCGCAGCGGTCAGTGGGCTGATATGAGTGTGTGACTGCGCATGCGCGCTCTGAGGGGCTTCCCCCGTCCGAGCCTGGCCACAGTTACTTCTCCACCGCGGACCACGGCTTCCCCGTAGCCAAACATCGCAGCGGTCAGTGGGCTGATATGAGTGTGTGACTGCGCATGCGCGCTCTGAGGGGCTTCCCCCGTCCGAGCCTGGCCACAGTTACTTCTCCACCGCGGACCACGGCTTCCCCGTAGCCAAACATCGCAGCGGTCAGTGGGCTGATATGAGTGTGTGACTGCGCATGTGCGCTCTGAGGGGCTTCCCCCGTCCGAGGGCTGTCTTAGCCTGGCCACAGTTACTTCTCCACCGCGGACCACGGCTTCCCCGTAGCCAAACATCGCAGCGGTCAGTGGGCTGATATGAGTGTGTGACTGCGCATGCGCGCTCTGAGGGGCTTCCCCCGTCCGAGCCTGGCCACAGTTACTTCTCCACCGCGGACCACGGCTTCCCCGTAGCCAAACATCGCAGCGGTCAGTGGGCTGATATGAGTGTGTGACTGCGCATGCGCGCTCTGAGGGGCTTCCCCCGTCCGAGCCTGGCCACAGTTACTTCTCCACCGCGGACCACGGCTTCCCCGTAGCCAAACATCGCAGCGGTCAGTGGGCTGATATGAGTGTGTGACTGCGCATGCGCGCTCTGAGGGGCTTCCCCCGTCCGAGGGCTGTCTTAGCCTGGCCACAGTTACTTCTCCACCGCGGACCACGGCTTCCCCGTAGCCAAACATCGCAGCGGTCAGTGGGCTGATATGAGTGTGTGACTGCGCATGCGCGCTCTGAGGGGCTTCCCCCGTCCGAGGGCTGTCTTAGCCTGGCCACAGTTACTTCTCCACCGCGGACCACGGCTTCCCCGTAGCCAAACATCGCAGCGGTCAGTGGGCTGATATGAGTGTGTGACTGCGCATGCGCGCTCTGAGGGGCTTCCCCCGTCCGAGGGCTGTCTTAGCCTGGCCACAGTTACTTCTCCACCGCGGACCACGGCTTCCCCGTAGCCAAACATCGCAGCGGTCAGTGGGCTGATATGAGTGTGTGACTGCGCATGCGCGCTCTGAGGGGCTTCCCCCGTCCGAGCCTGGCCACAGTTACTTCTCCACCGCGGACCACGGCTTCCCCGTAGCCAAACATCGCAGCGGTCAGTGGGCTGATATGAGTGTGTGACTGCGCATGCGCGCTCTGAGGGGCTTCCCCCGTCCGAGCCTGGCCACAGTTACTTCTCCACCGCGGACCACGGCTTCCCCGTAGCCAAACATCGCAGCGGTCAGTGGGCTGATATGAGTGTGTGACTGCGCATGCGCGCTCTGAGGGGCTTCCCCCGTCCGAGCCTGGCCACAGTTACTTCTCCACCGCGGACCACGGCTTCCCCGTAGCCAAACATCGCAGCGGTCAGTGGGCTGATATGAGTGTGTGACTGCGCATGCGCGCTCTGAGGGGCTTCCCCCGTCCGAGCCTGGCCACAGTTACTTCTCCACCGCGGACCACGGCTTCCCCGTAGCCAAACATCGCAGCGGTCAGTGGGCTGATATGAGTGTGTGACTGCGCATGTGCGCTCTGAGGGGCTTCCCCCGTCCGAGGGCTGTCTTAGCCTGGCCACAGTTACTTCTCCACCGCGGACCACGGCTTCCCCGTAGCCAAACATCGCAGCGGTCAGTGGGCTGATATGAGTGTGTGACTGCGCATGCGCGCTCTGAGGGGCTTCCCCCGTCCGAGCCTGGCCACAGTTACTTCTCCACCGCGGACCACGGCTTCCCCGTAGCCAAACATCGCAGCGGTCAGTGGGCTGATATGAGTGTGTGACTGCGCATTTGCGCTCTGAGGGGCTTCCCCCGTCCGAGGGCTGTCTTAGCCTGGCCACAGTTACTTCTCCACCGCGGACCACGGCTTCCCCGTAGCCAAACATCGCAGCGGTCAGTGGGCTGATATGAGTGTGTGACTGCGCATGCGCGCTCTGAGGGGCTTCCCCCGTCCGAGCCTGGCCACAGTTACTTCTCCACCGCGGACCACGGCTTCCCCGTAGCCAAACATCGCAGCGGTCAGTGGGCTGATATGAGTGTGTGACTGCGCATGCGCGCTCTGAGGGGCTTCCCCCGTCCGAGGGCTGTCTTAGCCTGGCCACAGTTACTTCTCCACCGCGGACCACGGCTTCCCCGTAGCCAAACATCGCAGCGGTCAGTGGGCTGATATGAGTGTGTGACTGCGCATGCGCGCTCTGAGGGGCTTCCCCCCGTCTTAGCCTGGCCACAGTTACTTCTCCACCGCGGACCACGGCTTCCCCGTAGCCAAACATCGCAGCGGTCAGTGGGCTGATATGAGTGTGTGACTGCGCATGCGCGCTCTGAGGGGCTTCCCCCGTCCGAGCCTGGCCACAGTTACTTCTCCACCGCGGACCACGGCTTCCCCGTAGCCAAACATCGCAGCGGTCAGTGGGCTGATATGAGTGTGTGACTGCGCATGCGCGCTCTGAGGGGCTTCCCCCGTCCGAGCCTGGCCACAGTTACTTCTCCACCGCGGACCACGGCTTCCCCGTAGCCAAACATCGCAGCGGTCAGTGGGCTGATATGAGTGTGTGACTGCGCATGTGCGCTCTGAGGGGCTTCCCCCGTCCGAGGGCTGTCTTAGCCTGGCCACAGTTACTTCTCCACCGCGGACCACGGCTTCCCCGTAGCCAAACATCGCAGCGGTCAGTGGGCTGATATGAGTGTGTGACTGCGCATGCGCGCTCTGAGGGGCTTCCCCCGTCCGAGCCTGGCCACAGTTACTTCTCCACCGCGGACCACGGCTTCCCCGTAGCCAAACATCGCAGCGGTCAGTGGGCTGATATGAGTGTGTGACTGCGCATGTGCGCTCTGAGGGGCTTCCCCCGTCCGAGGGCTGTCTTAGCCTGGCCACAGTTACTTCTCCACCGCGGACCACGGCTTCCCCGTAGCCAAACATCGCAGCGGTCAGTGGGCTGATATGAGTGTGTGACTGCGCATGCGCGCTCTGAGGGGCTTCCCCCGTCCGAGCCTGGCCACAGTTACTTCTCCACCGCGGACCACGGCTTCCCCGTAGCCAAACATCGCAGCGGTCAGTGGGCTGATATGAGTGTGTGACTGCGCATGCGCGCTCTGAGGGGCTTCCCCCGTCCGAGCCTGGCCACAGTTACTTCTCCACCGCGGACCACGGCTTCCCCGTAGCCAAACATCGCAGCGGTCAGTGGGCTGATATGAGTGTGTGACTGCGCATGTGCGCTCTGAGGGGCTTCCCCCGTCCGAGGGCTGTCTTAGCCTGGCCACAGTTACTTCTCCACCGCGGACCACGGCTTCCCCGTAGCCAAACATCGCAGCGGTCAGTGGGCTGATATGAGTGTGTGACTGCGCATGCGCGCTCTGAGGGGCTTCCCCCGTCCGAGCCTGGCCACAGTTACTTCTCCACCGCGGACCACGGCTTCCCCGTAGCCAAACATCGCAGCGGTCAGTGGGCTGATATGAGTGTGTGACTGCGCATGTGCGCTCTGAGGGGCTTCCCCCGTCCGAGGGCTGTCTTAGCCTGGCCACAGTTACTTCTCCACCGCGGACCACGGCTTCCCCGTAGCCAAACATCGCAGCGGTCAGTGGGCTGATATGAGTGTGTGACTGCGCATGCGCGCTCTGAGGGGCTTCCCCCGTCCGAGCCTGGCCACAGTTACTTCTCCACCGCGGACCACGGCTTCCCCGTAGCCAAACATCGCAGCGGTCAGTGGGCTGATATGAGTGTGTGACTGCGCATGTGCGCTCTGAGGGGCTTCCCCGTCCGAGGGCTGTCTTAGCCTGGCCACAGTTACTTCTCCACCGCGGACCACGGCTTCCCCGTAGCCAAACATCGCAGCGGTCAGTGGGCTGATATGAGTGTGTGACTGCGCATGCGCGCTCTGAGGGGCTTCCCCCGTCCGAGCCTGGCCACAGTTACTTCTCCACCGCGGACCACGGCTTCCCCGTAGCCAAACATCGCAGCGGTCAGTGGGCTGATATGAGTGTGTGACTGCGCATGCGCGCTCTGAGGGGCTTCCCCCGTCCGAGCCTGGCCACAGTTACTTCTCCACCGCGGACCACGGCTTCCCCGTAGCCAAACATCGCAGCGGTCAGTGGGCTGATATGAGTGTGTGACTGCGCATGCGCGCTCTGAGGGGCTTCCCCCGTCCGAGGGCTGTCTTAGCCTGGCCACAGTTACTTCTCCACCGCGGACCACGGCTTCCCCGTAGCCAAACATCGCAGCGGTCAGTGGGCTGATATGAGTGTGTGACTGCGCATGCGCGCTCTGAGGGGCTTCCCCCGTCCGAGGGCTGTCTTAGCCTGGCCACAGTTACTTCTCCACCGCGGACCACGGCTTCCCCGTAGCCAAACATCGCAGCGGTCAGTGGGCTGATATGAGTGTGTGACTGCGCATGCGCGCTCTGAGGGGCTTCCCCCGTCCGAGGGCTGTCTTAGCCTGGCCACAGTTACTTCTCCACCGCGGACCACGGCTTCCCCGTAGCCAAACATCGCAGCGGTCAGTGGGCTGATATGAGTGTGTGACTGCGCATGCGCGCTCTGAGGGGCTTCCCCCGTCCGAGCCTGGCCACAGTTACTTCTCCACCGCGGACCACGGCTTCCCCGTAGCCAAACATCGCAGCGGTCAGTGGGCTGATATGAGTGTGTGACTGCGCATGCGCGCTCTGAGGGGCTTCCCCCGTCCGAGCCTGGCCACAGTTACTTCTCCACCGCGGACCACGGCTTCCCCGTAGCCAAACATCGCAGCGGTCAGTGGGCTGATATGAGTGTGTGACTGCGCATGTGCGCTCTGAGGGGCTTCCCCCGTCCGAGGGCTGTCTTAGCCTGGCCACAGTTACTTCTCCACCGCGGACCACGGCTTCCCCGTAGCCAAACATCGCAGCGGTCAGTGGGCTGATATGAGTGTGTGACTGCGCATGCGCGCTCTGAGGGGCTTCCCCCGTCCGAGCCTGGCCACAGTTACTTCTCCACCGCGGACCACGGCTTCCCCGTAGCCAAACATCGCAGCGGTCAGTGGGCTGATATGAGTGTGTGACTGCGCATGTGCGCTCTGAGGGGCTTCCCCCGTCCGAGGGCTGTCTTAGCCTGGCCACAGTTACTTCTCCACCGCGGACCACGGCTTCCCCGTAGCCAAACATCGCAGCGGTCAGTGGGCTGATATGAGTGTGTGACTGCGCATGCGCGCTCTGAGGGGCTTCCCCCGTCCGAGCCTGGCCACAGTTACTTCGCCACCGCGGACCACGGCTTCCCCGTAGCCAAACATCGCAGCGGTCAGTGGGCTGATATGAGTGTGTGACTGCGCATTGCGCTCTGAGGGGCTTCCCCCGTCCGAGGGCTGTCTTAGCCTGGCCACAGTTACTTCTCCACCGCGGACCACGGCTTCCCCGTAGCCAAACATCGCAGCGGTCAGTGGGCTGATATGAGTGTGTGACTGCGCATGCGCGCTCTGAGGGGCTTCCCCCGTCCGAGCCTTAGCCTGGCCACAGTTACTTCTCCACCGCGGACCACGGCTTCCCCGTAGCCAAACATCGCAGCGGTCAGTGGGCTGATATGAGTGTGTGACTGCGCATGCGCGCTCTGAGGGGCTTCCCCCGTCCGAGGGCTGTCTTAGCCTGGCCACAGTTACTTCTCCACCGCGGACCACGGCTTCCCCGTAGCCAAACATCGCAGCGGTCAGTGGGCTGATATGAGTGTGTGACTGCGCATGCGCGCTCTGAGGGGCTTCCCCCGTCCGAGCCTGGCCACAGTTACTTCTCCACCGCGGACCACGGCTTCCCCGTAGCCAAACATCGCAGCGGTCAGTGGGCTGATATGAGTGTGTGACTGCGCATGTGCGCTCTGAGGGGCTTCCCCCGTCCGAGGGCTGTCTTAGCCTGGCCACAGTTACTTCTCCACCGCGGACCACGGCTTCCCCGTAGCCAAACATCGCAGCGGTCAGTGGGCTGATATGAGTGTGTGACTGCGCATGCGCGCTCTGAGGGGCTTCCCCCGTCCGAGCCTGGCCACAGTTACTTCTCCACCGCGGACCACGGCTTCCCCGTAGCCAAACATCGCAGCGGTCAGTGGGCTGATATGAGTGTGTGACTGCGCATGTGCGCTCTGAGGGGCTTCCCCCGTCCGAGGGCTGTCTTAGCCTGGCCACAGTTACTTCTCCACCGCGGACCACGGCTTCCCCGTAGCCAAACATCGCAGCGGTCAGTGGGCTGATATGAGTGTGTGACTGCGCATGCGCGCTCTGAGGGGCTTCCCCCGTCCGAGCCTGGCCACAGTTACTTCTCCACCGCGGACCACGGCTTCCCCGTAGCCAAACATCGCAGCGGTCAGTGGGCTGATATGAGTGTGTGACTGCGCATGTGCGCTCTGAGGGGCTTCCCCCGTCCGAGGGCTGTCTTAGCCTGGCCACAGTTACTTCTCCACCGCGGACCACGGCTTCCCCGTAGCCAAACATCGCAGCGGTCAGTGGGCTGATATGAGTGTGTGACTGCGCATGCGCGCTCTGAGGGGCTTCCCCCGTCCGAGCCTGGCCACAGTTACTTCTCCACCGCGGACCACGGCTTCCCCGTAGCCAAACATCGCAGCGGTCAGTGGGCTGATATGAGTGTGTGACTGCGCATGTGCGCTCTGAGGGGCTTCCCCGTCCGAGGGCTGTCTTAGCCTGGCCACAGTTACTTCTCCACCGCGGACCACGGCTTCCCCGTAGCCAAACATCGCAGCGGTCAGTGGGCTGATATGAGTGTGTGACTGCGCATGCGCGCTCTGAGGGGCTTCCCCCGTCCGAGCCTGGCCACAGTTACTTCTCCACCGCGGACCACGGCTTCCCCGTAGCCAAACATCGCAGCGGTCAGTGGGCTGATATGAGTGTGTGACTGCGCATGCGCGCTCTGAGGGGCTTCCCCCGTCCGAGCCTGGCCACAGTTACTTCTCCACCGCGGACCACGGCTTCCCCGTAGCCAAACATCGCAGCGGTCAGTGGGCTGATATGAGTGTGTGACTGCGCATGCGCGCTCTGAGGGGCTTCCCCCGTCCGAGGGCTGTCTTAGCCTGGCCACAGTTACTTCTCCACCGCGGACCACGGCTTCCCCGTAGCCAAACATCGCAGCGGTCAGTGGGCTGATATGAGTGTGTGACTGCGCATGCGCGCTCTGAGGGGCTTCCCCCGTCCGAGGGCTGTCTTAGCCTGGCCACAGTTACTTCTCCACCGCGGACCACGGCTTCCCCGTAGCCAAACATCGCAGCGGTCAGTGGGCTGATATGAGTGTGTGACTGCGCATGCGCGCTCTGAGGGGCTTCCCCCGTCCGAGGGCTGTCTTAGCCTGGCCACAGTTACTTCTCCACCGCGGACCACGGCTTCCCCGTAGCCAAACATCGCAGCGGTCAGTGGGCTGATATGAGTGTGTGACTGCGCATGCGCGCTCTGAGGGGCTTCCCCCGTCCGAGCCTGGCCACAGTTACTTCTCCACCGCGGACCACGGCTTCCCCGTAGCCAAACATCGCAGCGGTCAGTGGGCTGATATGAGTGTGTGACTGCGCATGCGCGCTCTGAGGGGCTTCCCCCGTCCGAGCCTGGCCACAGTTACTTCTCCACCGCGGACCACGGCTTCCCCGTAGCCAAACATCGCAGCGGTCAGTGGGCTGATATGAGTGTGTGACTGCGCATGCGCGCTCTGAGGGGCTTCCCCCGTCCGAGCCTGGCCACAGTTACTTCTCCACCGCGGACCACGGCTTCCCCGTAGCCAAACATCGCAGCGGTCAGTGGGCTGATATGAGTGTGTGACTGCGCATGCGCGCTCTGAGGGGCTTCCCCCGTCCGAGCCTGGCCACAGTTACTTCTCCACCGCGGACCACGGCTTCCCCGTAGCCAAACATCGCAGCGGTCAGTGGGCTGATATGAGTGTGTGACTGCGCATGTGCGCTCTGAGGGGCTTCCCCCGTCCGAGGGCTGTCTTAGCCTGGCCACAGTTACTTCTCCACCGCGGACCACGGCTTCCCCGTAGCCAAACATCGCAGCGGTCAGTGGGCTGATATGAGTGTGTGACTGCGCATGCGCGCTCTGAGGGGCTTCCCCCGTCCGAGCCTGGCCACAGTTACTTCTCCACCGCGGACCACGGCTTCCCCGTAGCCAAACATCGCAGCGGTCAGTGGGCTGATATGAGTGTGTGACTGCGCATGTGCGCTCTGAGGGGCTTCCCCCGTCCGAGGGCTGTCTTAGCCTGGCCACAGTTACTTCTCCACCGCGGACCACGGCTTCCCCGTAGCCAAACATCGCAGCGGTCAGTGGGCTGATATGAGTGTGTGACTGCGCATGCGCGCTCTGAGGGGCTTCCCCCGTCCGAGCCTGGCCACAGTTACTTCTCCACCGCGGACCACGGCTTCCCCGTAGCCAAACATCGCAGCGGTCAGTGGGCTGATATGAGTGTGTGACTGCGCATGCGCGCTCTGAGGGGCTTCCCCCGTCCGAGGGCTGTCTTAGCCTGGCCACAGTTACTTCTCCACCGCGGACCACGGCTTCCCCGTAGCCAAACATCGCAGCGGTCAGTGGGCTGATATGAGTGTGTGACTGCGCATGCGCGCTCTGAGGGGCTTCCCCCGTCCGAGGGCTGTCTTAGCCTGGCCACAGTTACTTCTCCACCGCGGACCACGGCTTCCCCGTAGCCAAACATCGCAGCGGTCAGTGGGCTGATATGAGTGTGTGACTGCGCATGCGCGCTCTGAGGGGCTTCCCCCGTCCGAGCCTGGCCACAGTTACTTCTCCACCGCGGACCACGGCTTCCCCGTAGCCAAACATCGCAGCGGTCAGTGGGCTGATATGAGTGTGTGACTGCGCATGCGCGCTCTGAGGGGCTTCCCCCGTCCGAGCCTGGCCACAGTTACTTCTCCACCGCGGACCACGGCTTCCCCGTAGCCAAACATCGCAGCGGTCAGTGGGCTGATATGAGTGTGTGACTGCGCATGTGCGCTCTGAGGGGCTTCCCCCGTCCGAGGGCTGTCTTAGCCTGGCCACAGTTACTTCTCCACCGCGGACCACGGCTTCCCCGTAGCCAAACATCGCAGCGGTCAGTGGGCTGATATGAGTGTGTGACTGCGCATGCGCGCTCTGAGGGGCTTCCCCCGTCCGAGCCTGGCCACAGTTACTTCTCCACCGCGGACCACGGCTTCCCCGTAGCCAAACATCGCAGCGGTCAGTGGGCTGATATGAGTGTGTGACTGCGCATGTGCGCTCTGAGGGGCTTCCCCGTCCGAGGGCTGTCTTAGCCTGGCCACAGTTACTTCTCCACCGCGGACCACGGCTTCCCCGTAGCCAAACATCGCAGCGGTCAGTGGGCTGATATGAGTGTGTGACTGCGCATGCGCGCTCTGAGGGGCTTCCCCCGTCCGAGCCTGGCCACAGTTACTTCTCCACCGCGGACCACGGCTTCCCCGTAGCCAAACATCGCAGCGGTCAGTGGGCTGATATGAGTGTGTGACTGCGCATGCGCGCTCTGAGGGGCTTCCCCCGTCCGAGCCTGGCCACAGTTACTTCTCCACCGCGGACCACGGCTTCCCCGTAGCCAAACATCGCAGCGGTCAGTGGGCTGATATGAGTGTGTGACTGCGCATGTGCGCTCTGAGGGGCTTCCCCGTCCGAGGGCTGTCTTAGCCTGGCCACAGTTACTTCTCCACCGCGGACCACGGCTTCCCCGTAGCCAAACATCGCAGCGGTCAGTGGGCTGATATGAGTGTGTGACTGCGCATGCGCGCTCTGAGGGGCTTCCCCCGTCCGAGCCTGGCCACAGTTACTTCTCCACCGCGGACCACGGCTTCCCCGTAGCCAAACATCGCAGCGGTCAGTGGGCTGATATGAGTGTGTGACTGCGCATGTGCGCTCTGAGGGGCTTCCCCGTCCGAGGGCTGTCTTAGCCTGGCCACAGTTACTTCTCCACCGCGGACCACGGCTTCCCCGTAGCCAAACATCGCAGCGGTCAGTGGGCTGATATGAGTGTGTGACTGCGCATGCGCGCTCTGAGGGGCTTCCCCCGTCCGAGCCTGGCCACAGTTACTTCTCCACCGCGGACCACGGCTTCCCGTAGCCAAACATCGCAGCGGTCAGTGGGCTGATATGAGTGTGTGACTGCGCATGTGCGCTCTGAGGGGCTTCCCCGTCCGAGGGCTGTCTTAGCCTGGCCACAGTTACTTCTCCACCGCGGACCACGGCTTCCCCGTAGCCAAACATCGCAGCGGTCAGTGGGCTGATATGAGTGTGTGACTGCGCATGCGCGCTCTGAGGGGCTTCCCCCGTCCGAGCCTGGCCACAGTTACTTCTCCACCGCGGACCACGGCTTCCCCGTAGCCAAACATCGCAGCGGTCAGTGGGCTGATATGAGTGTGTGACTGCGCATGCGCGCTCTGAGGGGCTTCCCCCGTCCGAGCCTGGCCACAGTTACTTCTCCACCGCGGACCACGGCTTCCCCGTAGCCAAACATCGCAGCGGTCAGTGGGCTGATATGAGTGTGTGACTGCGCATGTGCGCTCTGAGGGGCTTCCCCCGTCCGAGGGCTGTCTTAGCCTGGCCACAGTTACTTCTCCACCGCGGACCACGGCTTCCCCGTAGCCAAACATCGCAGCGGTCAGTGGGCTGATATGAGTGTGTGACTGCGCATGCGCGCTCTGAGGGGCTTCCCCCGTCCGAGGGCTGTCTTAGCCTGGCCACAGTTACTTCTCCACCGCGGACCACGGCTTCCCCGTAGCCAAACATCGCAGCGGTCAGTGGGCTGATATGAGTGTGTGACTGCGCATGCGCGCTCTGAGGGGCTTCCCCCGTCCGAGGGCTGTCTTAGCCTGGCCACAGTTACTTCTCCACCGCGGACCACGGCTTCCCCGTAGCCAAACATCGCAGCGGTCAGTGGGCTGATATGAGTGTGTGACTGCGCATGCGCGCTCTGAGGGGCTTCCCCCGTCCGAGCCTGGCCACAGTTACTTCTCCACCGCGGACCACGGCTTCCCCGTAGCCAAACATCGCAGCGGTCAGTGGGCTGATATGAGTGTGTGACTGCGCATGCGCGCTCTGAGGGGCTTCCCCCGTCCGAGCCTGGCCACAGTTACTTCTCCACCGCGGACCACGGCTTCCCCGTAGCCAAACATCGCAGCGGTCAGTGGGCTGATATGAGTGTGTGACTGCGCATGCGCGCTCTGAGGGGCTTCCCCCGTCCGAGCCTGGCCACAGTTACTTCTCCACCGCGGACCACGGCTTCCCCGTAGCCAAACATCGCAGCGGTCAGTGGGCTGATATGAGTGTGTGACTGCGCATGTGCGCTCTGAGGGGCTTCCCCCGTCCGAGGGCTGTCTTAGCCTGGCCACAGTTACTTCTCCACCGCGGACCACGGCTTCCCCGTAGCCAAACATCGCAGCGGTCAGTGGGCTGATATGAGTGTGTGACTGCGCATGCGCGCTCTGAGGGGCTTCCCCCGTCCGAGCCTGGCCACAGTTACTTCGCCACCGCGGACCACGGCTTCCCCGTAGCCAAACATCGCAGCGGTCAGTGGGCTGATATGAGTGTGTGACTGCGCATGTGCGCTCTGAGGGGCTTCCCCCGTCCGAGGGCTGTCTTAGCCTGGCCACAGTTACTTCTCCACCGCGGACCACGGCTTCCCCGTAGCCAAACATCGCAGCGGTCAGTGGGCTGATATGAGTGTGTGACTGCGCATGCGCGCTCTGAGGGGCTTCCCCCGTCCGAGCCTGGCCACAGTTACTTCGCCACCGCGGACCACGGCTTCCCCGTAGCCAAACATCGCAGCGGTCAGTGGGCTGATATGAGTGTGTGACTGCGCATTTGCGCTCTGAGGGGCTTCCCCCGTCCGAGGGCTGTCTTAGCCTGGCCACAGTTACTTCTCCACCGCGGACCACGGCTTCCCCGTAGCCAAACATCGCAGCGGTCAGTGGGCTGATATGAGTGTGTGACTGCGCATGCGCGCTCTGAGGGGCTTCCCCGTCCGAGGGCTGTCTTAGCCTGGCCACAGTTACTTCTCCACCGCGGACCACGGCTTCCCCGTAGCCAAACATCGCAGCGGTCAGTGGGCTGATATGAGTGTGTGACTGCGCATGCGCGCTCTGAGGGGCTTCCCCCGTCCGAGGGCTGTCTTAGCCTGGCCACAGTTACTTCTCCACCGCGGACCACGGCTTCCCCGTAGCCAAACATCGCAGCGGTCAGTGGGCTGATATGAGTGTGTGACTGCGCATGCGCGCTCTGAGGGGCTTCCCCCGTCCGAGCCTGGCCACAGTTACTTCTCCACCGCGGACCACGGCTTCCCCGTAGCCAAACATCGCAGCGGTCAGTGGGCTGATATGAGTGTGTGACTGCGCATGTGCGCTCTGAGGGGCTTCCCCCGTCCGAGGGCTGTCTTAGCCTGGCCACAGTTACTTCTCCACCGCGGACCACGGCTTCCCCGTAGCCAAACATCGCAGCGGTCAGTGGGCTGATATGAGTGTGTGACTGCGCATGCGCGCTCTGAGGGGCTTCCCCCGTCCGAGCCTGGCCACAGTTACTTCTCCACCGCGGACCACGGCTTCCCCGTAGCCAAACATCGCAGCGGTCAGTGGGCTGATATGAGTGTGTGACTGCGCATGTGCGCTCTGAGGGGCTTCCCCCGTCCGAGGGCTGTCTTAGCCTGGCCACAGTTACTTCTCCACCGCGGACCACGGCTTCCCCGTAGCCAAACATCGCAGCGGTCAGTGGGCTGATATGAGTGTGTGACTGCGCATGCGCGCTCTGAGGGGCTTCCCCCGTCCGAGCCTGGCCACAGTTACTTCTCCACCGCGGACCACGGCTTCCCCGTAGCCAAACATCGCAGCGGTCAGTGGGCTGATATGAGTGTGTGACTGCGCATGTGCGCTCTGAGGGGCTTCCCCCGTCCGAGGGCTGTCTTAGCCTGGCCACAGTTACTTCTCCACCGCGGACCACGGCTTCCCCGTAGCCAAACATCGCAGCGGTCAGTGGGCTGATATGAGTGTGTGACTGCGCATGCGCGCTCTGAGGGGCTTCCCCCGTCCGAGCCTGGCCACAGTTACTTCTCCACCGCGGACCACGGCTTCCCCGTAGCCAAACATCGCAGCGGTCAGTGGGCTGATATGAGTGTGTGACTGCGCATGCGCGCTCTGAGGGGCTTCCCCCGTCCGAGCCTGGCCACAGTTACTTCTCCACCGCGGACCACGGCTTCCCCGTAGCCAAACATCGCAGCGGTCAGTGGGCTGATATGAGTGTGTGACTGCGCATGTGCGCTCTGAGGGGCTTCCCCCGTCCGAGGGCTGTCTTAGCCTGGCCACAGTTACTTCTCCACCGCGGACCACGGCTTCCCCGTAGCCAAACATCGCAGCGGTCAGTGGGCTGATATGAGTGTGTGACTGCGCATGCGCGCTCTGAGGGGCTTCCCCCGTCCGAGCCTGGCCACAGTTACTTCTCCACCGCGGACCACGGCTTCCCCGTAGCCAAACATCGCAGCGGTCAGTGGGCTGATATGAGTGTGTGACTGCGCATGCGCGCTCTGAGGGGCTTCCCCCGTCCGAGCCTGGCCACAGTTACTTCTCCACCGCGGACCACGGCTTCCCCGTAGCCAAACATCGCAGCGGTCAGTGGGCTGATATGAGTGTGTGACTGCGCATGTGCGCTCTGAGGGGCTTCCCCCGTCCGAGGGCTGTCTTAGCCTGGCCACAGTTACTTCTCCACCGCGGACCACGGCTTCCCCGTAGCCAAACATCGCAGCGGTCAGTGGGCTGATATGAGTGTGTGACTGCGCATGCGCGCTCTGAGGGGCTTCCCCCGTCCGAGGGCTGTCTTAGCCTGGCCACAGTTACTTCTCCACCGCGGACCACGGCTTCCCCGTAGCCAAACATCGCAGCGGTCAGTGGGCTGATATGAGTGTGTGACTGCGCATGCGCGCTCTGAGGGGCTTCCCCCGTCCGAGGGCTGTCTTAGCCTGGCCACAGTTACTTCTCCACCGCGGACCACGGCTTCCCCGTAGCCAAACATCGCAGCGGTCAGTGGGCTGATATGAGTGTGTGACTGCGCATGCGCGCTCTGAGGGGCTTCCCCCGTCCGAGCCTGGCCACAGTTACTTCTCCACCGCGGACCACGGCTTCCCCGTAGCCAAACATCGCAGCGGTCAGTGGGCTGATATGAGTGTGTGACTGCGCATGCGCGCTCTGAGGGGCTTCCCCCGTCCGAGCCTGGCCACAGTTACTTCGCCACCGCGGACCACGGCTTCCCCGTAGCCAAACATCGCAGCGGTCAGTGGGCTGATATGAGTGTGTGACTGCGCATGCGCGCTCTGAGGGGCTTCCCCCGTCCGAGCCTGGCCACAGTTACTTCTCCACCGCGGACCACGGCTTCCCCGTAGCCAAACATCGCAGCGGTCAGTGGGCTGATATGAGTGTGTGACTGCGCATGCGCGCTCTGAGGGGCTTCCCCCGTCCGAGCCTGGCCACAGTTACTTCTCCACCGCGGACCACGGCTTCCCCGTAGCCAAACATCGCAGCGGTCAGTGGGCTGATATGAGTGTGTGACTGCGCATGTGCGCTCTGAGGGGCTTCCCCGTCCGAGGGCTGTCTTAGCCTGGCCACAGTTACTTCTCCACCGCGGACCACGGCTTCCCCGTAGCCAAACATCGCAGCGGTCAGTGGGCTGATATGAGTGTGTGACTGCGCATGCGCGCTCTGAGGGGCTTCCCCCGTCCGAGCCTGGCCACAGTTACTTCGCCACCGCGGACCACGGCTTCCCCGTAGCCAAACATCGCAGCGGTCAGTGGGCTGATATGAGTGTGTGACTGCGCATTTGCGCTCTGAGGGGCTTCCCCCGTCCGAGGGCTGTCTTAGCCTGGCCACAGTTACTTCTCCACCGCGGACCACGGCTTCCCCGTAGCCAAACATCGCAGCGGTCAGTGGGCTGATATGAGTGTGTGACTGCGCATGCGCGCTCTGAGGGGCTTCCCCCGTCCGAGCCTGGCCACAGTTACTTCTCCACCGCGGACCACGGCTTCCCCGTAGCCAAACATCGCAGCGGTCAGTGGGCTGATATGAGTGTGTGACTGCGCATGCGCGCTCTGAGGGGCTTCCCCCGTCCGAGCCTGGCCACAGTTACTTCTCCACCGCGGACCACGGCTTCCCCGTAGCCAAACATCGCAGCGGTCAGTGGGCTGATATGAGTGTGTGACTGCGCATGCGCGCTCTGAGGGGCTTCCCCCGTCCGAGCCTGGCCACAGTTACTTCTCCACCGCGGACCACGGCTTCCCCGTAGCCAAACATCGCAGCGGTCAGTGGGCTGATATGAGTGTGTGACTGCGCATGTGCGCTCTGAGGGGCTTCCCCCGTCCGAGGGCTGTCTTAGCCTGGCCACAGTTACTTCTCCACCGCGGACCACGGCTTCCCCGTAGCCAAACATCGCAGCGGTCAGTGGGCTGATATGAGTGTGTGACTGCGCATGCGCGCTCTGAGGGGCTTCCCCCGTCCGAGCCTGGCCACAGTTACTTCTCCACCGCGGACCACGGCTTCCCCGTAGCCAAACATCGCAGCGGTCAGTGGGCTGATATGAGTGTGTGACTGCGCATTTGCGCTCTGAGGGGCTTCCCCCGTCCGAGGGCTGTCTTAGCCTGGCCACAGTTACTTCTCCACCGCGGACCACGGCTTCCCCGTAGCCAAACATCGCAGCGGTCAGTGGGCTGATATGAGTGTGTGACTGCGCATGCGCGCTCTGAGGGGCTTCCCCCGTCCGAGGGCTGTCTTAGCCTGGCCACAGTTACTTCTCCACCGCGGACCACGGCTTCCCCGTAGCCAAACATCGCAGCGGTCAGTGGGCTGATATGAGTGTGTGACTGCGCATGCGCGCTCTGAGGGGCTTCCCCGTCCGAGGGCTGTCTTAGCCTGGCCACAGTTACTTCTCCACCGCGGACCACGGCTTCCCCGTAGCCAAACATCGCAGCGGTCAGTGGGCTGATATGAGTGTGTGACTGCGCATGCGCGCTCTGAGGGGCTTCCCCCGTCCGAGCCTGGCCACAGTTACTTCTCCACCGCGGACCACGGCTTCCCCGTAGCCAAACATCGCAGCGGTCAGTGGGCTGATATGAGTGTGTGACTGCGCATGCGCGCTCTGAGGGGCTTCCCCCGTCCGAGCCTGGCCACAGTTACTTCTCCACCGCGGACCACGGCTTCCCCGTAGCCAAACATCGCAGCGGTCAGTGGGCTGATATGAGTGTGTGACTGCGCATGCGCGCTCTGAGGGGCTTCCCCCGTCCGAGCCTGGCCACAGTTACTTCTCCACCGCGGACCACGGCTTCCCCGTAGCCAAACATCGCAGCGGTCAGTGGGCTGATATGAGTGTGTGACTGCGCATGCGCGCTCTGAGGGGCTTCCCCCGTCCGAGCCTGGCCACAGTTACTTCTCCACCGCGGACCACGGCTTCCCCGTAGCCAAACATCGCAGCGGTCAGTGGGCTGATATGAGTGTGTGACTGCGCATGTGCGCTCTGAGGGGCTTCCCCCGTCCGAGGGCTGTCTTAGCCTGGCCACAGTTACTTCTCCACCGCGGACCACGGCTTCCCCGTAGCCAAACATCGCAGCGGTCAGTGGGCTGATATGAGTGTGTGACTGCGCATGCGCGCTCTGAGGGGCTTCCCCCGTCCGAGCCTGGCCACAGTTACTTCGCCACCGCGGACCACGGCTTCCCCGTAGCCAAACATCGCAGCGGTCAGTGGGCTGATATGAGTGTGTGACTGCGCATTTGCGCTCTGAGGGGCTTCCCCCGTCCGAGGGCTGTCTTAGCCTGGCCACAGTTACTTCTCCACCGCGGACCACGGCTTCCCCGTAGCCAAACATCGCAGCGGTCAGTGGGCTGATATGAGTGTGTGACTGCGCATGCGCGCTCTGAGGGGCTTCCCCCGTCCGAGCCTGGCCACAGTTACTTCTCCACCGCGGACCACGGCTTCCCCGTAGCCAAACATCGCAGCGGTCAGTGGGCTGATATGAGTGTGTGACTGCGCATGCGCGCTCTGAGGGGCTTCCCCCGTCCGAGCCTGGCCACAGTTACTTCTCCACCGCGGACCACGGCTTCCCCGTAGCCAAACATCGCAGCGGTCAGTGGGCTGATATGAGTGTGTGACTGCGCATGCGCGCTCTGAGGGGCTTCCCCCGTCCGAGCCTGGCCACAGTTACTTCTCCACCGCGGACCACGGCTTCCCCGTAGCCAAACATCGCAGCGGTCAGTGGGCTGATATGAGTGTGTGACTGCGCATGTGCGCTCTGAGGGGCTTCCCCGTCCGAGGGCTGTCTTAGCCTGGCCACAGTTACTTCTCCACCGCGGACCACGGCTTCCCCGTAGCCAAACATCGCAGCGGTCAGTGGGCTGATATGAGTGTGTGACTGCGCATGCGCGCTCTGAGGGGCTTCCCCCGTCCGAGCCTGGCCACAGTTACTTCGCCACCGCGGACCACGGCTTCCCCGTAGCCAAACATCGCAGCGGTCAGTGGGCTGATATGAGTGTGTGACTGCGCATTTGCGCTCTGAGGGGCTTCCCCCGTCCGAGGGCTGTCTTAGCCTGGCCACAGTTACTTCTCCACCGCGGACCACGGCTTCCCCGTAGCCAAACATCGCAGCGGTCAGTGGGCTGATATGAGTGTGTGACTGCGCATGCGCGCTCTGAGGGGCTTCCCCCGTCCGAGCCTGGCCACAGTTACTTCGCCACCGCGGACCACGGCTTCCCCGTAGCCAAACATCGCAGCGGTCAGTGGGCTGATATGAGTGTGTGACTGCGCATTTGCGCTCTGAGGGGCTTCCCCCGTCCGAGGGCTGTCTTAGCCTGGCCACAGTTACTTCTCCACCGCGGACCACGGCTTCCCCGTAGCCAAACATCGCAGCGGTCAGTGGGCTGATATGAGTGTGTGACTGCGCATGCGCGCTCTGAGGGGCTTCCCCCGTCCGAGCCTGGCCACAGTTACTTCTCCACCGCGGACCACGGCTTCCCCGTAGCCAAACATCGCAGCGGTCAGTGGGCTGATATGAGTGTGTGACTGCGCATGTGCGCTCTGAGGGGCTTCCCCCGTCCGAGGGCTGTCTTAGCCTGGCCACAGTTACTTCTCCACCGCGGACCACGGCTTCCCCGTAGCCAAACATCGCAGCGGTCAGTGGGCTGATATGAGTGTGTGACTGCGCATGCGCGCTCTGAGGGGCTTCCCCCGTCCGAGCCTGGCCACAGTTACTTCTCCACCGCGGACCACGGCTTCCCCGTAGCCAAACATCGCAGCGGTCAGTGGGCTGATATGAGTGTGTGACTGCGCATGTGCGCTCTGAGGGGCTTCCCCCGTCCGAGGGCTGTCTTAGCCTGGCCACAGTTACTTCTCCACCGCGGACCACGGCTTCCCCGTAGCCAAACATCGCAGCGGTCAGTGGGCTGATATGAGTGTGTGACTGCGCATGCGCGCTCTGAGGGGCTTCCCCCGTCCGAGCCTGGCCACAGTTACTTCTCCACCGCGGACCACGGCTTCCCCGTAGCCAAACATCGCAGCGGTCAGTGGGCTGATATGAGTGTGTGACTGCGCATGTGCGCTCTGAGGGGCTTCCCCCGTCCGAGGGCTGTCTTAGCCTGGCCACAGTTACTTCTCCACCGCGGACCACGGCTTCCCCGTAGCCAAACATCGCAGCGGTCAGTGGGCTGATATGAGTGTGTGACTGCGCATGCGCGCTCTGAGGGGCTTCCCCGTCCGAGCCTGGCCACAGTTACTTCTCCACCGCGGACCACGGCTTCCCCGTAGCCAAACATCGCAGCGGTCAGTGGGCTGATATGAGTGTGTGACTGCGCATGTGCGCTCTGAGGGGCTTCCCCCGTCCGAGGGCTGTCTTAGCCTGGCCACAGTTACTTCTCCACCGCGGACCACGGCTTCCCCGTAGCCAAACATCGCAGCGGTCAGTGGGCTGATATGAGTGTGTGACTGCGCATGCGCGCTCTGAGGGGCTTCCCCCGTCCGAGGGCTGTCTTAGCCTGGCCACAGTTACTTCTCCACCGCGGACCACGGCTTCCCCGTAGCCAAACATCGCAGCGGTCAGTGGGCTGATATGAGTGTGTGACTGCGCATGCGCGCTCTGAGGGGCTTCCCCCGTCCGAGGGCTGTCTTAGCCTGGCCACAGTTACTTCTCCACCGCGGACCACGGCTTCCCCGTAGCCAAACATCGCAGCGGTCAGTGGGCTGATATGAGTGTGTGACTGCGCATGCGCGCTCTGAGGGGCTTCCCCCGTCCGAGCCTGGCCACAGTTACTTCTCCACCGCGGACCACGGCTTCCCCGTAGCCAAACATCGCAGCGGTCAGTGGGCTGATATGAGTGTGTGACTGCGCATGCGCGCTCTGAGGGGCTTCCCCCGTCCGAGCCTGGCCACAGTTACTTCTCCACCGCGGACCACGGCTTCCCGTAGCCAAACATCGCAGCGGTCAGTGGGCTGATATGAGTGTGTGACTGCGCATGTGCGCTCTGAGGGGCTTCCCCGTCCGAGGGCTGTCTTAGCCTGGCCACAGTTACTTCTCCACCGCGGACCACGGCTTCCCCGTAGCCAAACATCGCAGCGGTCAGTGGGCTGATATGAGTGTGTGACTGCGCATGCGCGCTCTGAGGGGCTTCCCCCGTCCGAGCCTGGCCACAGTTACTTCTCCACCGCGGACCACGGCTTCCCCGTAGCCAAACATCGCAGCGGTCAGTGGGCTGATATGAGTGTGTGACTGCGCATGCGCGCTCTGAGGGGCTTCCCCCGTCCGAGCCTGGCCACAGTTACTTCTCCACCGCGGACCACGGCTTCCCCGTAGCCAAACATCGCAGCGGTCAGTGGGCTGATATGAGTGTGTGACTGCGCATGTGCGCTCTGAGGGGCTTCCCCCGTCCGAGGGCTGTCTTAGCCTGGCCACAGTTACTTCTCCACCGCGGACCACGGCTTCCCCGTAGCCAAACATCGCAGCGGTCAGTGGGCTGATATGAGTGTGTGACTGCGCATGCGCGCTCTGAGGGGCTTCCCCCGTCCGAGCCTGGCCACAGTTACTTCTCCACCGCGGACCACGGCTTCCCCGTAGCCAAACATCGCAGCGGTCAGTGGGCTGATATGAGTGTGTGACTGCGCATGCGCGCTCTGAGGGGCTTCCCCCGTCCGAGCCTGGCCACAGTTACTTCTCCACCGCGGACCACGGCTTCCCCGTAGCCAAACATCGCAGCGGTCAGTGGGCTGATATGAGTGTGTGACTGCGCATGCGCGCTCTGAGGGGCTTCCCCCGTCCGAGCCTGGCCACAGTTACTTCTCCACCGCGGACCACGGCTTCCCCGTAGCCAAACATCGCAGCGGTCAGTGGGCTGATATGAGTGTGTGACTGCGCATGTGCGCTCTGAGGGGCTTCCCCCGTCCGAGGGCTGTCTTAGCCTGGCCACAGTTACTTCTCCACCGCGGACCACGGCTTCCCCGTAGCCAAACATCGCAGCGGTCAGTGGGCTGATATGAGTGTGTGACTGCGCATGCGCGCTCTGAGGGGCTTCCCCCGTCCGAGCCTGGCCACAGTTACTTCTCCACCGCGGACCACGGCTTCCCCGTAGCCAAACATCGCAGCGGTCAGTGGGCTGATATGAGTGTGTGACTGCGCATGTGCGCTCTGAGGGGCTTCCCCCGTCCGAGGGCTGTCTTAGCCTGGCCACAGTTACTTCTCCACCGCGGACCACGGCTTCCCCGTAGCCAAACATCGCAGCGGTCAGTGGGCTGATATGAGTGTGTGACTGCGCATGCGCGCTCTGAGGGGCTTCCCCCGTCCGAGCCTGGCCACAGTTACTTCTCCACCGCGGACCACGGCTTCCCCGTAGCCAAACATCGCAGCGGTCAGTGGGCTGATATGAGTGTGTGACTGCGCATTTGCGCTCTGAGGGGCTTCCCCGTCCGAGGGCTGTCTTAGCCTGGCCACAGTTACTTCTCCACCGCGGACCACGGCTTCCCCGTAGCCAAACATCGCAGCGGTCAGTGGGCTGATATGAGTGTGTGACTGCGCATGCGCGCTCTGAGGGGCTTCCCCCGTCCGAGGGCTGTCTTAGCCTGGCCACAGTTACTTCTCCACCGCGGACCACGGCTTCCCCGTAGCCAAACATCGCAGCGGTCAGTGGGCTGATATGAGTGTGTGACTGCGCATGCGCGCTCTGAGGGGCTTCCCCCGTCCGAGGGCTGTCTTAGCCTGGCCACAGTTACTTCTCCACCGCGGACCACGGCTTCCCCGTAGCCAAACATCGCAGCGGTCAGTGGGCTGATATGAGTGTGTGACTGCGCATGCGCGCTCTGAGGGGCTTCCCCCGTCCGAGCCTGGCCACAGTTACTTCTCCACCGCGGACCACGGCTTCCCCGTAGCCAAACATCGCAGCGGTCAGTGGGCTGATATGAGTGTGTGACTGCGCATGCGCGCTCTGAGGGGCTTCCCCCGTCCGAGCCTGGCCACAGTTACTTCTCCACCGCGGACCACGGCTTCCCCGTAGCCAAACATCGCAGCGGTCAGTGGGCTGATATGAGTGTGTGACTGCGCATGCGCGCTCTGAGGGGCTTCCCCCGTCCGAGCCTGGCCACAGTTACTTCTCCACCGCGGACCACGGCTTCCCCGTAGCCAAACATCGCAGCGGTCAGTGGGCTGATATGAGTGTGTGACTGCGCATGTGCGCTCTGAGGGGCTTCCCCCGTCCGAGGGCTGTCTTAGCCTGGCCACAGTTACTTCTCCACCGCGGACCACGGCTTCCCCGTAGCCAAACATCGCAGCGGTCAGTGGGCTGATATGAGTGTGTGACTGCGCATGCGCGCTCTGAGGGGCTTCCCCCGTCCGAGCCTGGCCACAGTTACTTCTCCACCGCGGACCACGGCTTCCCCGTAGCCAAACATCGCAGCGGTCAGTGGGCTGATATGAGTGTGTGACTGCGCATGTGCGCTCTGAGGGGCTTCCCCCGTCCGAGGGCTGTCTTAGCCTGGCCACAGTTACTTCTCCACCGCGGACCACGGCTTCCCCGTAGCCAAACATCGCAGCGGTCAGTGGGCTGATATGAGTGTGTGACTGCGCATGCGCGCTCTGAGGGGCTTCCCCCGTCCGAGCCTGGCCACAGTTACTTCTCCACCGCGGACCACGGCTTCCCCGTAGCCAAACATCGCAGCGGTCAGTGGGCTGATATGAGTGTGTGACTGCGCATGCGCGCTCTGAGGGGCTTCCCCCGTCCGAGCCTGGCCACAGTTACTTCTCCACCGCGGACCACGGCTTCCCCGTAGCCAAACATCGCAGCGGTCAGTGGGCTGATATGAGTGTGTGACTGCGCATGTGCGCTCTGAGGGGCTTCCCCCGTCCGAGGGCTGTCTTAGCCTGGCCACAGTTACTTCTCCACCGCGGACCACGGCTTCCCCGTAGCCAAACATCGCAGCGGTCAGTGGGCTGATATGAGTGTGTGACTGCGCATGCGCGCTCTGAGGGGCTTCCCCCGTCCGAGCCTGGCCACAGTTACTTCTCCACCGCGGACCACGGCTTCCCCGTAGCCAAACATCGCAGCGGTCAGTGGGCTGATATGAGTGTGTGACTGCGCATGCGCGCTCTGAGGGGCTTCCCCCGTCCGAGCCTGGCCACAGTTACTTCTCCACCGCGGACCACGGCTTCCCCGTAGCCAAACATCGCAGCGGTCAGTGGGCTGATATGAGTGTGTGACTGCGCATGCGCGCTCTGAGGGGCTTCCCCGTCCGAGCCTGGCCACAGTTACTTCTCCACCGCGGACCACGGCTTCCCCGTAGCCAAACATCGCAGCGGTCAGTGGGCTGATATGAGTGTGTGACTGCGTATGTGCGCTCTGAGGGGCTTCCCCCGTCCGAGGGCTGTCTTAGCCTGGCCACAGTTACTTCTCCACCGCGGACCACGGCTTCCCCGTAGCCAAACATCGCAGCGGTCAGTGGGCTGATATGAGTGTGTGACTGCGCATGCGCGCTCTGAGGGGCTTCCCCCGTCCGAGCCTGGCCACAGGTACTTCGCCACCGCGGACCACGGCTTCCCCGTAGCCAAACATCGCAGCGGTCAGTGGGCTGATATGAGTGTGTGACTGCGCATTTGCGCTCTGAGGGGCTTCCCCGTCCGAGGGCTGTCTTAGCCTGGCCACAGTTACTTCTCCACCGCGGACCACGGCTTCCCCGTAGCCAAACATCGCAGCGGTCAGTGGGCTGATATGAGTGTGTGACTGCGCATGCGCGCTCTGAGGGGCTTCCCCCGTCCGAGGGCTGTCTTAGCCTGGCCACAGTTACTTCTCCACCGCGGACCACGGCTTCCCCGTAGCCAAACATCGCAGCGGTCAGTGGGCTGATATGAGTGTGTGACTGCGCATGCGCGCTCTGAGGGGCTTCCCCCGTCCGAGGGCTGTCTTAGCCTGGCCACAGTTACTTCTCCACCGCGGACCACGGCTTCCCCGTAGCCAAACATCGCAGCGGTCAGTGGGCTGATATGAGTGTGTGACTGCGCATGCGCGCTCTGAGGGGCTTCCCCGTCCGAGCCTGGCCACAGTTACTTCTCCACCGCGGACCACGGCTTCCCCGTAGCCAAACATCGCAGCGGTCAGTGGGCTGATATGAGTGTGTGACTGCGCATGCGCGCTCTGAGGGGCTTCCCCCGTCCGAGCCTGGCCACAGTTACTTCTCCACCGCGGACCACGGCTTCCCCGTAGCCAAACATCGCAGCGGTCAGTGGGCTGATATGAGTGTGTGACTGCGCATGCGCGCTCTGAGGGGCTTCCCCCGTCCGAGCCTGGCCACAGTTACTTCTCCACCGCGGACCACGGCTTCCCCGTAGCCAAACATCGCAGCGGTCAGTGGGCTGATATGAGTGTGTGACTGCGCATGTGCGCTCTGAGGGGCTTCCCCCGTCCGAGGGCTGTCTTAGCCTGGCCACAGTTACTTCTCCACCGCGGACCACGGCTTCCCCGTAGCCAAACATCGCAGCGGTCAGTGGGCTGATATGAGTGTGTGACTGCGCATGCGCGCTCTGAGGGGCTTCCCCCGTCCGAGCCTGGCCACAGTTACTTCTCCACCGCGGACCACGGCTTCCCCGTAGCCAAACATCGCAGCGGTCAGTGGGCTGATATGAGTGTGTGACTGCGTATGTGCGCTCTGAGGGGCTTCCCCCGTCCGAGGGCTGTCTTAGCCTGGCCACAGTTACTTCTCCACCGCGGACCACGGCTTCCCCGTAGCCAAACATCGCAGCGGTCAGTGGGCTGATATGAGTGTGTGACTGCGCATGCGCGCTCTGAGGGGCTTCCCCCGTCCGAGCCTGGCCACAGTTACTTCTCCACCGCGGACCACGGCTTCCCCGTAGCCAAACATCGCAGCGGTCAGTGGGCTGATATGAGTGTGTGACTGCGCATGCGCGCTCTGAGGGGCTTCCCCCGTCCGAGCCTGGCCACAGTTACTTCTCCACCGCGGACCACGGCTTCCCCGTAGCCAAACATCGCAGCGGTCAGTGGGCTGATATGAGTGTGTGACTGCGCATGTGCGCTCTGAGGGGCTTCCCCCGTCCGAGGGCTGTCTTAGCCTGGCCACAGTTACTTCTCCACCGCGGACCACGGCTTCCCCGTAGCCAAACATCGCAGCGGTCAGTGGGCTGATATGAGTGTGTGACTGCGCATGCGCGCTCTGAGGGGCTTCCCCGTCCGAGCCTGGCCACAGTTACTTCTCCACCGCGGACCACGGCTTCCCCGTAGCCAAACATCGCAGCGGTCAGTGGGCTGATATGAGTGTGTGACTGCGCATGCGCGCTCTGAGGGGCTTCCCCCGTCCGAGCCTGGCCACAGTTACTTCTCCACCGCGGACCACGGCTTCCCCGTAGCCAAACATCGCAGCGGTCAGTGGGCTGATATGAGTGTGTGACTGCGCATGCGCGCTCTGAGGGGCTTCCCCCGTCCGAGCCTGGCCACAGTTACTTCTCCACCGCGGACCACGGCTTCCCCGTAGCCAAACATCGCAGCGGTCAGTGGGCTGATATGAGTGTGTGACTGCGCATGTGCGCTCTGAGGGGCTTCCCCCGTCCGAGGGCTGTCTTAGCCTGGCCACAGTTACTTCTCCACCGCGGACCACGGCTTCCCCGTAGCCAAACATCGCAGCGGTCAGTGGGCTGATATGAGTGTGTGACTGCGCATGCGCGCTCTGAGGGGCTTCCCCCGTCCGAGCCTGGCCACAGGTACTTCTCCACCGCGGACCACGGCTTCCCCGTAGCCAAACATCGCAGCGGTCAGTGGGCTGATATGAGTGTGTGACTGCGCATTTGCGCTCTGAGGGGCTTCCCCCGTCCGAGGGCTGTCTTAGCCTGGCCACAGTTACTTCTCCACCGCGGACCACGGCTTCCCCGTAGCCAAACATCGCAGCGGTCAGTGGGCTGATATGAGTGTGTGACTGCGCATGCGCGCTCTGAGGGGCTTCCCCCGTCCGAGCCTGGCCACAGTTACTTCTCCACCGCGGACCACGGCTTCCCCGTAGCCAAACATCGCAGCGGTCAGTGGGCTGATATGAGTGTGTGACTGCGCATGCGCGCTCTGAGGGGCTTCCCCCGTCCGAGCCTGGCCACAGTTACTTCTCCACCGCGGACCACGGCTTCCCCGTAGCCAAACATCGCAGCGGTCAGTGGGCTGATATGAGTGTGTGACTGCGTATGTGCGCTCTGAGGGGCTTCCCCCGTCCGAGGGCTGTCTTAGCCTGGCCACAGTTACTTCTCCACCGCGGACCACGGCTTCCCCGTAGCCAAACATCGCAGCGGTCAGTGGGCTGATATGAGTGTGTGACTGCGCATGCGCGCTCTGAGGGGCTTCCCCCGTCCGAGCCTGGCCACAGTTACTTCTCCACCGCGGACCACGGCTTCCCCGTAGCCAAACATCGCAGCGGTCAGTGGGCTGATATGAGTGTGTGACTGCGCATGTGCGCTCTGAGGGGCTTCCCCCGTCCGAGCCTGGCCACAGTTACTTCTCCACCGCGGACCACGGCTTCCCCGTAGCCAAACATCGCAGCGGTCAGTGGGCTGATATGAGTGTGTGACTGCGCATGCGCGCTCTGAGGGGCTTCCCCCGTCCGAGCCTGGCCACAGTTACTTCTCCACCGCGGACCACGGCTTCCCCGTAGCCAAACATCGCAGCGGTCAGTGGGCTGATATGAGTGTGTGACTGCGTATGTGCGCTCTGAGGGGCTTCCCCCGTCCGAGGGCTGTCTTAGCCTGGCCACAGTTACTTCTCCACCGCGGACCACGGCTTCCCCGTAGCCAAACATCGCAGCGGTCAGTGGGCTGATATGAGTGTGTGACTGCGCATGCGCGCTCTGAGGGGCTTCCCCCGTCCGAGCCTGGCCACAGTTACTTCTCCACCGCGGACCACGGCTTCCCCGTAGCCAAACATCGCAGCGGTCAGTGGGCTGATATGAGTGTGTGACTGCGCATGTGCGCTCTGAGGGGCTTCCCCCGTCCGAGGGCTGTCTTAGCCTGGCCACAGTTACTTCTCCACCGCGGACCACGGCTTCCCCGTAGCCAAACATCGCAGCGGTCAGTGGGCTGATATGAGTGTGTGACTGCGCATGCGCGCTCTGAGGGGCTTCCCCCGTCCGAGCCTGGCCACAGGTACTTCGCCACCGCGGACCACGGCTTCCCCGTAGCCAAACATCGCAGCGGTCAGTGGGCTGATATGAGTGTGTGACTGCGCATTTGCGCTCTGAGGGGCTTCCCCCGTCCGAGGGCTGTCTTAGCCTGGCCACAGTTACTTCTCCACCGCGGACCACGGCTTCCCCGTAGCCAAACATCGCAGCGGTCAGTGGGCTGATATGAGTGTGTGACTGCGCATGCGCGCTCTGAGGGGCTTCCCCCGTCCGAGGGCTGTCTTAGCCTGGCCACAGTTACTTCTCCACCGCGGACCACGGCTTCCCCGTAGCCAAACATCGCAGCGGTCAGTGGGCTGATATGAGTGTGTGACTTCGCATGCGCGCTCTGAGGGGCTTCCCCCGTCCGAGGGCTGTCTTAGCCTGGCCACAGTTACTTCTCCACCGCGGACCACGGCTTCCCCGTAGCCAAACATCGCAGCGGTCAGTGGGCTGATATGAGTGTGTGACTGCGCATGAGCGCTCTGAGGGGCTTCCCCCGTCCGAGCCTGGCCACAGTTACTTCTCCACCGCGGACCACGGCTTCCCGTAGCCAAACATCGCAGCGGTCAGTGGGCTGATATGAGTGTGTGACTGCGCATGCGCGCTCTGAGGGGCTTCCCCCGTCCGAGCCTGGCCACAGTTACTTCTCCACCGCGGACCACGGCTTCCCCGTAGCCAAACATCGCAGCGGTCAGTGGGCTGATATGAGTGTGTGACTGCGCATGCGCGCTCTGAGGGGCTTCCCCCGTCCGAGCCTGGCCACAGTTACTTCTCCACCGCGGACCACGGCTTCCCCGTAGCCAAACATCGCAGCGGTCAGTGGGCTGATATGAGTGTGTGACTGCGCATGTGCGCTCTGAGGGGCTTCCCCCGTCCGAGGGCTGTCTTAGCCTGGCCACAGTTACTTCTCCACCGCGGACCACGGCTTCCCCGTAGCCAAACATCGCAGCGGTCAGTGGGCTGATATGAGTGTGTGACTGCGCATGCGCGCTCTGAGGGGCTTCCCCCGTCCGAGCCTGGCCACAGTTACTTCTCCACCGCGGACCACGGCTTCCCCGTAGCCAAACATCGCAGCGGTCAGTGGGCTGATATGAGTGTGTGACTGCGCATGCGCGCTCTGAGGGGCTTCCCCCGTCCGAGCCTGGCCACAGTTACTTCGCCACCGCGGACCACGGCTTCCCCGTAGCCAAACATCGCAGCGGTCAGTGGGCTGATATGAGTGTGTGACTGCGCATGCGCGCTCTGAGGGGCTTCCCCCGTCCGAGCCTGGCCACAGTTACTTCTCCACCGCGGACCACGGCTTCCCCGTAGCCAAACATCGCAGCGGTCAGTGGGCTGATATGAGTGTGTGACTGCGAATGCGCGTTCTGAGGGGCTTCCCCCGTCCGAGGGCTGTCTTAGCCTGGCCACAGTTACTTCTCCACCGCGGACCACGGCTTCCCCGTAGCCAAACATCGCAGCGGTCAGTGGGCTGATATGAGTGTGTGTGAATGCGCATGCGCGCTCTGAGGGGCTTCCCCTGTCCGAGGGCTGTCTTAGCCTGGCCACAGTTACTTCTCCACCGCGGACCACGGCTTCCCCGTAGCCAAACATCGCAGCGGTCAGTGGGCTGATATGAGTGTGTGACTGCGCATGCGCGCTCTGAGGGTCTTCCCCCGTCCGAGGGCTGTCTTAGCCTGGCCACAGTTACTTCTCCATCGCGGACCACGGCTTCCCCGTAGCCAAACATCGCAGCGGTCAGTTGGCTGATACAAGTCTGATTTGCTCTGATTTTTCTGTTACATCAATGTTATAAAAGAATCAGTTCCTTTTGGCCCAAACGCTCTCCTCAAGTTTCAGTTCCTCTCCACTGACAAGTGAATTTCCCATCAGCGAGCTCAGTCTGATGAGCTAATGGAGTCATGATGCGTTCACTGGAGTGGAGTCACCAGATGAGATTTAGTGAGCTAACACCAGAGCTTTATCCTTTCATAATGAGGACTTCACACGTACGTGATGCCAGTTGGAGGGAAAACATTAGACTTGGAGACTCATTCTGCAACGGCATCGGATCCCGGGGCAGAGGAGCTAAGACTTCAGCAGCAGTCACAGAGGTTACATTCAAACACTGACATCCTGCACAGTCTAATATCTCTGCCCCGTTTGCACATGGTATGATTTCATGCATTTTTTCATTATCATTGTTGACACAATTTGGAACAAATCCACTGATTATAGAAATAAAAACCATACGAATAAAAAAATTAATCAGTTGAAGAAAAATTAAGAATTCAAATTGGAGGCCACTGCATTTGGTTGGTTCTGTATTTGAAAAAAAAACAAAAAAAAACAACAACAACAACAACAACAACAACAAAAACCAAATACACATACATATAAAAAAGGACAATAAAAAACAGAGTGTAACTTTAGCCACAATAGAGGGACATCTTTGCACATTTCCTCTACAATAAACACACTCAACCAGGGCTGCAGAAACACTGTTGCCAGGTGTGATGCTCCACATGACACAGAGGATCTACATTGTTAAACCTCACCACAGCAAATCTTCATAACACAACTGCAGCATTCAGTCAGATTTAAAGGTACTTTATGGGTATATGACATAAATAATTGCACTTTAGCATGCTGTCCATTTGGTTGTAGATTCCCCTTCAACAGCGTTTGAGCTCCACCTATCTGCACAAAACTGTGTTAAATAATACAGTGAATTGATTTGCATTACTGCTCAGTGCACACTGCAAACGCATGAAGAGACATGAAGTCAGAGCTCCCTGAGAAATACTGAGGAGTAGGTGCCAGCTGAAAATACCTGGTCTAGGTTAAAATGCTATAAGCATCTGATCCAGGTGATACCATGATGTCATAGGTTCATCTGTTATTGTAATCCTGGCTCTGTCACTCTCTGTCACTGTGCACTTCAGTGTTCACCAGTAAAGGTTACCCAGCTGCATCAAATCGTGTGAACCAGCTGGGATCAGTTATAATGATCAACACAGGCTTCATCTTCTGTCCCTGTGCCTGCTCCTGTCTCCGTGTCTGCGGTCATCCCTCTCTCTTCTGTCCCGGTCAACCCTCCTGGATCTTCCGCCCCAATCAGCCTCTCGGTGTCGGTCCCGCTCCTCCCTGTCTCTCGCTCCTTGTCTGTCCCACTCTCTCCTCCCGCCTCCTCCACCACCACCACCACCAGCACCTCGCTCCGGGGCCAGGCCGACACCGAGGTTAATAGGTTTACGGAAAGGCCTGTCCCGACCGCCGAACCGCAGCTGTCCGGACTCCTTCTTCCCTCCCAGTCCGCCACCGAGTCGCCGGGGGACCCATCCTTTAAGAGTCCGCTCCTGCTCAAAATCCACGAACAGTTCGTGCTGGTCCACCACCAGTTTGTTGGCGTCCCGCCGGGCCCGGACCACAGACCGCTCCTCCTTGTACTCAACGAAGGCGTATCTTTTGGAGAAGCCTGTAACGATGTCCCGGACCAGCCGGAGCTGTCGGATGTCTCCGTACTTCGAGAACACTTGGTGGACTTTGTCCTCGGTCGTCAGCGGGTTCAGACGGGCCACAAACAGAGTGAGCATCGGGTCTCCGACAACACCCTTGTTGGGCTTGTAGCGGGCTCCCATAGCCCTCCACACCGCACGGTCATGGGGCTCCACGTCCGTCCCGTCGATGCTTCCAGCTTTTAGCGGGTCGTACACCTTCGCTATCGGACTCCAGTCAACCATCTCTACGCTAAACGAGACCACGAGAGTCTCTTTTTACTGTACAAAGTTTCAGACGTTACTCACTTACCCCAACGACGCAACCAGTAGTCGCACGTGCATACACAAAAACATTCCGTAGAGAAACGAGCTCTCGTCTGTTATGTGTTGAAGGTTCCGACCCGACCATGTTGTTGAGGGGACTCTTTTTTCCCTTGTAAAGTACAAAGGTAAAGACAGGAGAATATTTGTTTTGGGTTTGTCGATAAACAAAAACACAATGTAACAACAAACAAATTCCTTCACAACACTAAGTTAATAAAAATCAGATTTGTAGGCTTGGATAAGCACTCACTGTAATTTGGGTACGTTACAACGTCGGCCAACATGAGTAAGACAATCACTACTCCAAAAACCCGAATTTCCATATTAAAAGTAGGTAATAATATCTGACATATTTAGAGGTACACAAACTCAACATCTGCTTACCAGTTTCTTCTGAGGCTTTTGACCAATGAATGAGAAGCTGTGTTTTTTGTTATCAGGATGACTGGCCTGAGACCTGAATTCAGAAGCTGTTAAAATTTAATCTGCAGCACCTCCCTCATTATGACCTCTCTTCTCTTCTGTTTAAAAATGATAATTGATTCTTGAATTGATTTGATTAAGGTCCACTTAGTTACTGTATCAGATGCACTTCCCCACAATATGCATTTTATGTCCTGTGTGATTTCCCTTGGATACAGGTTTTACATAGTCTCATTTTTATGTATGTCTTAGGGGATATATAGTTGTGTTTCACTTATCCACAATGGAAATTAACATTTAGATGTCCTTTTTAAAACAGCAGACGCTCTCATTCATTTCAGGAAAATAAATAGTATCATGAATAATGTAGATAATGGTTAAGTCCCAGCTCAAGGGCTCAGGGTAAGTAGAATCTCATCTGTGGCTTGAATCCTGATAGTCTGAGTGAACTGAAGATGCCTTTGGGACAGGAGGCGAAACATTGTCAGGAACGTCAGGTAACTCCTCTGGTCTTTTCCAGAGCTCTGTGACCTAGACGACTGAGAGTCAACACTGATACCACTTTGATACAGTTTTTTGAATTTGGTAATGTAATGGTAACGTAAACTTAACTGGAGACACCCAAAACTACTGTTTGTGAAGACTTGTGATCAGGACACCACGCTTAACAAAAATGTCATTTAATAAAACAGTGAAAAACACATCTCCACATTAAACCAGTGATTACAGATTCATTAAGATGTCGTCCATCGCTGCTGTGTACAGTTATTTTTGTTTTGTGGTCCATCCATTTGTAATTATGTGATATCTATTGTGTGGTACGAAACTGCTTTGGAAAGTCTTTCTCGGGCTGTTTCAACACGTCAGTTCTGCCGAGAAGATGAGTCTGCTCTGCAGTTGTTTCAGCAGCACAGAGAGGATGCTCCATCTCCGCTGATTCTCACACAGGCCTGTGGTTAAGGACCGCTCCAAATCCACCAGTGTCCGACTGCTCTTACATGTCCTCCACGCTCCATTTATAAGCTGCCTCCTGAACAGCTTTTTTATCTGCCATCCGTGTGTAGCGTTTCTGTTCAAAACCATTTGACCTGCAAGACAAAAGCAAATGAAATTCTGTAGTATGAAGTCTTCACATTAATCTTATTACTAACACATCCCATTCAGTCACTCTTTCACAGACACACACACACTACCTGTCAACTCCATCCCAGCGGTAGCCTGGTTGAATATTGAACCGATTCGGAGGTGGTGCTGGGCCTTGATACCGAGGCTTGTCTGCAAGACCAAAATAAGACAGTATATAATAAGACAGTACAAGTACACAACTATTTTGTATCAGCCAACTCAACGACCAAGGTACATGTCTGTATCTTTTCACACCTTGTGCCTTTGTGTTGCGAGCTTTTTTCCGTCTGAGCATCGCAGCCATGGGATCTCCCTCCCTTTCCTGTTCTCTCAACATACGGTCAAGATCTTCGTCATCATAGTGGCGTGCTAGCGGCTTCTGGGCCTCATGCAGTGCATCTTCAAGTCTCTGCTGATGCATCTCGCTCTGGGCCAACCTATAATGAAACACTGACTTTATAACATGGAAACAAGTTTGCACAAAGCTCATTTTAATCCTTTGCGTGGTCAAAGTCACACCCAATAGTCTTCTCTAATGTGTGAAAATTGTGTACAGACTCACCCTCTCCCCCACTGAGCATATTTTTCAGCCTTTGCCGCTTTTTCTCCAGCTTTCTTCTTCTGTTCTTCTCTCTCCGAATCCAAATCCCTTCTTTTACCACTCTTATCTCGGAAAACCGTCTGGGCATTACGGGATTCATCTATGCAGAGCAGGAAAATAGGTATAATGTCATCTAAATGAGGACAACGTCACCCAGTTTTATAAGAACAAATCCCAACTGTGACCAAAGAAAATGGTAAATATTTTGACATGGATCATGTAGATATGAAACAGAGAGTCCTGTGAACACTGTAATCAACAGCTGTAAAGGAAAAGCTGAGCCAACCTTCTAGTGGTTGATTGTGTTTTTCTCTGCGTCTGTTCTCCTCTTGCTCTTTCCTTAAAACGTCTACAGAAACCAGACCTGCCTTCCCGCCAGAAAGCATTCTGTTACCCTGATAAAAACAAACAAACAAACAATGAAAACAAAACAAAGCAAAGCAAAGCAAAGCAAAGCAAAGCAAAGCAAAATGGGACAAAGAAAATTCTATCTTAGTTCTCAAACCAACACAATTAATCTCACCTGTGATTGGCCAGGTTTACGAGGTGGTGACAGATCTCGATCTGAGTCTTTTCCACTGTGCGGCCGCCTCCTCGGTGGAGACTGGTCAGAATCAGAACCTCGTCTTGTGCTTGGTTGCCTCCTCGGTGGAGATTGGTCGGAGTCTGATGCGTCCCTCTTTGATGGCCTTTTACGTGGAGGTGACTGGTCAGAGTCTGAATCATGCCTCTTCTGAGACCTCTTTGTCAGTGGTGACCGATCAGGTGAACGTCTTTTACTTGACAGTGATGAACTAGGTTTTCTTCTGCTGGGGGATGAATCTGACCAAGAAATTATTTGGTAAGTGTTAAGATAACAAAACACTTGAAGCAGAAGTAATTTTCTCATGTGCAAGGAGTTATCAAGACAGTTGTATATGAGGGAAAATGGTAACTGATTATGATATTGATCTGATATTAATCTCATTCCACTGTACAGTCAATATTCCATTTTTGTACTGCACATGATACATGATATATTCATCCAAATAAAGACTCCTAAGCAATTCCCAACTGAAATTAAGAAACTTTTTATTCATTCTGGTAAAATGGAAATTCACTGCTTTAGTGGGATGGATGTTACCAGGACAACTGTACTGACACATTTACTGCCGTTGGAAGGTCTTTTGGTTGTTGTGATGTTTTTCTTTATGTATCACCTTGCCTTGTTAAAAAAAATAGATCATATACAACCTCAGATATTGTCTCTATATCTCAAAACTCACCTTTACTTTGTACTTTCCCTGTTTTGCTTGAATGTTGCCTTGGTGGTGACAAATCTGGAGAGTCGTGGCGAACTCTTCTGGGAGGGGAGGTGTCTGGAGAGTCATGGCGAACTCTTCTGGGAGGGGAGGTGTCTGGAGAGTCGTGTCGAACTCTTCTTGGAGGGGAGGCGTCTGGAGAATCATGGCGAACTCTTCTTGGGGGGGAGGTGTCTGGAGAGTCGTGGCGAACTCTTCTGGGAGGGGAGGTGTCTGGAGAGTCATGGCGAACTCTTCTGGAGGGGGAGGTGTCTGGAGAGTCGTGGCGGGTCTTTCTAACAGGGGAGTCCTGCCTCCTCTTTGATGACAGCTCTGGTGAGTTATCGTAGCTCTTGCTTGTGTCTTCATCTGCATCAACTATTTAGGAAAAGACACTCAAAGTCAACACAACTCTTCCTAAGGTCCAGAGGTCTAGATTTTCATAAATATCAATTACCTCCAATCACTTTCCATCTGTTGCTGGTTCTGAAGGCTTCCAGCTGTTTCACCTCCTCTGGTCTATCATCAATGACCTCAGCAATCTGTGTTGACAAACAAGATGGGAAGTTTTAGGAAAACATTAGGCAATATGACAAGTTACAATTGACAAACATGAAATAGTTTTCTGTCTTAAATATTCACATCTCTTTAACATCTTGATGGCAACATAGACATGTTGTGAATCAAAGTTTTTTCATCCCTCCTTCCATCCTAACATTAGTTCTTGATTTTCCAAAAATAACAAACATAATAACTTCAGCTGTAATTATTAATTATTAGTCACTGGGAGGAAAATGATTAACATTATTAATATCTAATCTCTAAGGGACTGCTTTTAATCAAATAATAGTACAAAACTTCATAATATTCAGTTTACAAAATAGTGGCAAAATAGTTTTCAACTGTCAAATCAAAACATTCATAGAATTAATTATATTAGTATGTAGTAATTGTTAATTGTTTAAAAATGTTAACCTCCAGTTGATCAGCCTATAGACTCTTCTTTGAAGAGCTACTCTCCCTCTCTCTCTCTCTCTCAAAATAAAATTGCACGTAGGTTACAATTACAACACATGACCGATGAAACAGAGATACATTTCTGAAATTATGGCATTTTTCTAAATCTAAATTCAGGTTGTCTCCGAGATTCAATATCTTATTTAAAATCTTTCTCTAACCGTGTAATACAGTACACCGACAATAAGAGGAAAATAACATAAATAGACGTATCCGATTAAAATGAATGGACTAAACGGCTAAGCGTTAGCTTTCATCTCTTACCACTGGAGCCTCCTCTTCGTCCTCTTCAACCTCCTGCTCCTCTTGGACCATCTGTTTCCAGTCTATGTCATCGTCCACTATTTTCAGCCTAAAATAAAGGACGCAAATGTGTGTTTGGTAACTTAAAAAACACATTTCATTCAAAACATGGGGTTTACGAATGTGAGCGATACGACCTCAACTAGCTTAGCACAAACTGACACGATATGCCCGGGAACAGCTCCATTAAAATGTCCCCATCGACTCACCCTTCCCGGGAACTTTACGACGTTTCTTCTTAAGCTTTCCTTTTGTTTTCTTGGCATCTTCATCTCCAGATAAATAACGTTTTAAGTACTCAGCTTTGGACAGTTCGGGTCCCTTACCAACACCCGTGAAAGCCGCCATCATGATGTTGTCGCAAACTACGGAAAGCACCGAGGGTGAAAAAGGGTAATCAAGTTCCAATACCAGGAAGCGCTGACGAGATTTAAGACATCTAAGACATTATCTAAAATAGTTTAAGTAGATTTTGTAAAAGTCTCAAATGAAGTGATTTTTCCATTTTAAATTTAAACATTTTTGTCTGTATAGTTGTCACTTGATTGTAATTATAATTTTAGACTATTTCGGGAAATATACCAGAGGGTGACACTGCAGTTATGAAATACAAGCTACGGCTGATGAAATGAAAATGTTAAACAAAACTTATCACTTGGCTTGCTTTAACGGTGAAAACGCGAGTGATTAGATGACATTTTCATTTTTTTGTTTGAAAGATTTCACATGATATTTTTCATTTCTTGTGAGTTATCTCTCTGGCAATCCACCAGTTCCAACAATAATTAAACGAGCTAATTAGATTTGGGAATAATAAAATAACCAGACAGCTTTCAGTCTGAGTGGATAGGCCTTTTGAAGTCCAGCCATATAGTTTATTGGTTGGCTTGAAATTTTGCTCAGTCACCCCAGGACTATGATTTTTAAGTCATTTCTACAGGTTGCCTGGGTGACAGCATCTTTCTGTGACTGGTTGAGTGTTTATTTATGAGGTTTCTTATAGGCTGGTCTCGCTGGTCCTCTTGCATAGTCATGCACTTCTTGAATACAGACTGCTCTTGGCTGATTTACAGCTGCACCAGACTCTCTCCATTTGTTAAAATGATTTCCTTTGCTACCCTGAAAGATGTTCAGAGACTTGGAAATTTTCCTGTGCACCCCTTGTGCTTTGCCTCAGATTCAATCACGGAGTTGCTTGGAGTATTCCTCCACTGCCCACACCTCCATTCAACAAATGAAACTTCCAAAACCAACAGTATTTTGGATGTTGCCCAAAAAGTGTGTCTTGCTGGAGCCTTCTCTCCTTGTTAAAATGATTTCCTTTGCTACTCTGAAAGATGTTCAGAGACTTGGAAATTTTCCTGTGCACCACTAGTGCTTTGCCTCAGATGCAATTGCAGAGTTGCTTGGAGTATTCCTCCACCGCCCACACCTCCATTCAACAAATGAAACTTCTAAAACCAACAGCATTTTGGATGTTGCCCAAGAAGTGTGTCTTACTGGAGCCTTCAGATGGAACAGAGTCAGTTTAATGTAATCACACTCTGCTGCTGAGACAAGTCAAAATGTTGACCGATGAATATGTGTATTGACCACATTAAAGATGATTTAATTTCTTATTAAAGACAGAAAATCCTCTTTTTTCAGTTTGACATGATTTGCCTCAGTTGATCCATGTCATTTACTTTGATTCATTGTTGTATGTTCATCAAACATGTTCCAAAGAATGTTTTTTATGTACTGTAGACCAACCACCACCTTTATCTAAATCAATGCGTCATCACACATGTATTTGATGGAACAGATTAGTTGTCATTAGTAACATCTTTATCTAACATTACAAAGCTTATGTTTATTACTACATTATGTTATTTATTAGCTATTATTACAGCTTTAAAATTCAAATATCATTTGGATTATGTTTTCACTATCTGAATCCCGGCTCTGCCCCATGAACATTACATATGTATTCACAACAAGTCAAAATCCCACTTTAAACAGCATCTCTTATTGAAAACAAATGCTCCAGCCTCCAAAGTAATATTTACATGGCAAGTGCATTTATACTCACACAATACAGTGTGTGAATCTGCAGCAAAAAGCACATTTCTAAACATTCCCATTGACTCATCTTGGATTTTTTCTTGATTCTGTCATCAAAGGAAGTTAACAAAACATTCAAACACTACTCAGTGCTCATGGGAGGAAAAACAGCTGCAACATCTTTTTAACACATGTGTTGGATGTTGGGATGTTTGTGGATGCAGACAGATGCATAGGCATGGGTGAGTGGGTGTGTGTGTGTGTGTGTGTGTGCGTGTGCGTGTGTGTGTTTCGGCACAAGACTGCATGTTTCTTTAGCTGTGTGTCTGATAGAGGGTGAGCAGCAGACAAACGATCCAGGAGCAGGAGCTCTTCAGAAACAGGCTCACAGCTGAACACGGCTCAAGTTGATCTGCAGAAGAAGACAAGTGTTGTGAACAGCTGACAGCAAACTCTCAACGTGTACCACATTCATTTATTCTCTACACACACACACCCACCTGCCTCCATGTTGATTCTAGCAACCTCTCCGGTTATTGTGCACATGTAAGTGGTGTTGTGCGGGAGTTTGTCTGTGAAGCCAGACAGGGTCATCCTGTAGCCACCTGACTCCAGCTCCTCCACGGTGCTTTGTCCTTGAACTGGCTCTCGGCCGATGAACCGGACACATTGGTGTTAATGAGTGACTCTTTGGTGCCAGAGGACCAAGAAAACTCGAAGCTGTTGATCTTGTTCGGCTTGGGCTCGATCAGACAGTCCACTCTCAGGTCTTTGTCATCTTCAATACACACTGTGATCTTATCGTTGCACTGTGCTGGAATCAGCAGCACTGGGGCAAAACAAAGAAGGGCATGTCAAAACACGGAGGGGATGACAGTGTATATAGTAATAGATTGTATTTAAGATATATTTGTTTCAGTAAAGTACAAGTCTTTATATACCAAATACTTGTTAAAATTGATTCTCACCTCCGAGCACTCCATACACAAACAGAGACTTGAGCATGATGGGGAAGTACCCATTCAACTGTGAAAAACAGCAGAGAAATGTGAGAGATGTGAGCAGCCCATAGCTTTGTAGTGACATGGCTAACTGAGTTGTGATCCTTTTTCTGCCTCTCATCCAGCAGGTCGGACTCCCCAGGCAGTGATGAGATCATTTCAGGTGAGGTCTCATAACATCATTCAGATCACAGAGACAAAAAGAAGAAGAAAAACAACAAAACATACCGAAGGAAACAAACTAAACAGACAAACTCTCCTTTTGATTCAGACTTAGATCACAGGTCACAGAGGTTCAGTTCATTTAGTTTGTATATGTCAAATCCAAATGTCCGCTAATTGTTGTCTAGAGCTTGACTGGAGCCACCTGTGTCCGAAACCAATGACTGGACATATTTCAAAATGAAACATGACACTTTTGTTGGTTGTTTTTCGTTTCCCTTCCATTGCCTATTTGTTGTACCATTCCTCTCATTCTCCCACTGCCCTTGACACAGTTTTACATGTGTCAGTGTCCTATGTCTAATATACATAATGTGAAGTTAAATGGTAATGGTTACATATCTCTAAACACAAGCCTTCTCCCTATCATGCCTTGCATACCTACATGTTCTAGTACATTCCTTGACTTCCTACCTGAGCCTTTGCTTATATTTTCCCAGAGCACTGGTCATCTTTGAGGAGACTTACCTCTACTCAGGGCTGGATGGTGTAGCAGCTCCTGCTTTCTACGGTAATAAAGCAGCTGGTAGTAGTCTCCTCAGTGTGCAGCACTGCAGAGCATCTCACTTGAGAAGAGGCAGCAGCGATACAGCGAGGTGTGGAGACAGAGAGTGGGAGGGATGAGGGTGGGCCGGAGGACGCTGATTCGTCTTCTTCCTCTGCAGTGTGTCTGACGGAGGACATTGGGCAGGAAGCAGACAGAGGACAGAACTCGGTCAGCGTCTTTGTTTTCACCAGCAGGGGTGATGACCTTGTGTCTTTTCCTTTCTGCTCGTCTGCTCACCTTTGTCTTATTTCCAGAACTCTCTTGTCCTGATTTGCCTTTCACATCACATCACTGTGTCATATTCCCCCCATGCTGCTCCACTGTTAAAGCTGCTCTTTTAAATCATACATGACTCCCACAGACGTCACAGTGATCCCTGTGAAGTGCTCAAGCCTACCACTCCATACTTGGTGACTGAAAGCATCTTTTATGGTAATATGATATGTTATTGAAAAAATGCTTGTACAGAGTGAATGTCGAACCACCCTTACCCCCAAACCTAGAAAATTTGCACTGTCATAATAAATAACTCATATAGAGTGCTCACTGTCTCCACCTGGGGGCTAAAAAAAATGAACTTCACAGAATAAGATAGATGCAGGTTCACAGCTTGTATCACAAGGTGGCAGTGTTGGGCCATGTGAAGTTTAGTGGTTGCTGTAAAAGGGGGATGTGATTGAAAATAATGGGACAGTAGAAATTCATAACATGGAATCCACCAGTTTATGGGCACTGACTCCATCCTCTGTAATCACCTCAGACACACAGACAAGACCAACCAGTTTTAGCAGCTCTGTACTTTCATTTGCCCTTTAGTAGAACAATGGTGTTTCAGCAGATATCAAAATTGTGATATACAACAGTATTAGTTCACATAACCTACAAGCATCACAAAGACACAAAGACATATGCACAGGCAGCGTAATGGTTTGATTTAATGAGTTGTAAGTTAAATGTCTGTTTTTTGTCATTGTTTTGGTTCAATCTTGGACTGAGGTGTAGACACATACATAGGTGTGAATTAACAGACTCATAGTAGGAAACAACAGAACATCGTTTTGTGAATGTGATTAACTGGTTATAAAGACATTTGTTTTCTGGACAAATTTGACATTTTAAAGGGACACTATGCAAGTCCAGTCACTTTTTCTCTCTCTTGCTAACCCTCCTCCTGGACATGCGCATTTGTTGAGAAAGCAACGCATGAGCGGTGGAGACATTAAATATCATATATGCATTACAATATGTATGTTGTGTAGTCTTACCT
>JAFELL010001017.1:0-52630 GCA_019059645.1 Caranx melampygus
GCAAGGGCCTAACAGGACATTCCCAATGAAGACAACGAGAGGACAGTGTAGACATTGCAGTAAGGGTACACATTTACATCTCCCTCATGTATACCATGATATAAGCACTGTATCTGAAAGTGACAGAAAACCCACCATTTCTAAAGGTGTATTATGAACTTTTATTTATGTTACAGTGCATGTGTCATAAGCTACAGTGTCATCAAAAGCCAAATATTCCCACAAACCTTTGTGAAGGACAGAACCCATTGACTTAACTTGTACTTTTCTTGGGTCTTCCTGACATCCCTTCATATTCCACTGGTTCCCAACCTTTACAACCTATGACCCATCCACGAAATGTTTTCTCTTCAACCCACTGAGGGGTGGTCTGTGAGCTTCAGTCACTTTCACCAGACAGTGATTTTTTTTTTTCTTTTAAGCCCAGAGCAGAACTCTGCAGCATTTCACAAGACATTAATGCCAAGATTGAGGAAGACCAGAAATAATAACACAAACAGCTGTAGTGTTTTAACGTCCTCTGTTATTTATTTCCATGACCCACTGTCTGACCTACAGCTTGGCAAACACAGTCATAATGTGAAAAGCTTCAGGCTGAGCAAATCTCCAATATACCAGCAATGCTTTCACATCAACAGGTCCTCCACCCTGGACAACTACATTGGTCCAAAACTGCTGATGCCACCAGGAGTTGTTTAAAAAAGGAAAAATGCTGCTATTCAAGTGCAATCCTGTAATAATGTTACAAAGCTATAGTAAGGATTGGAGAGGTGCAAATAAATCCTTTGTTATCGTTGAACCACCTCTGTTGACTTGGTTACTGTAAGAAACATGTGGTTAACTGTTACACAAACATCTATTGAGGCTTTATGGGACATTTAAACTTGTAATTTATTTTGGGGTGAATTGATTGACAAGCCATGAAATCAACACACAATATAAAGATAAAAATGACCTTATGATTAAATTGTCTTAAAACTCAGGGTTTAAATGTCATTTATGGACTAACAACTTGTTTAGTGTGTTCAATTGCCTTTCTCTTTCCCTTGTCTAAACAAACTAAATCTTTCTTTGGTTTAATCTCCTGCACATCCCCCAGGAGGCAATTTCTGTAAACACAGGATAGGTTGTGTACAAAAACTCCTCTCCCTCATTTGCCCTTTGCCCATAATTGAATGCCGTTAAGGAAGTGATATTGAATTAATGCTGACTTCAGTGAAAGACTAAATAAATAACTACAGTGTTGCTTAAGACCTCGGACAAGAAGTTGAACCGAGGCATTTTGGAAACAAGCTTATGCTTACGGTCACATCTGTGACTAAAAGCGTCGACAAACAATCATCCATATTTTATCTGTTAATGGCCGGAGCTGTGGAGTTACAAGAAAGGCTGTGGTTTGACACAAGCCCAGCTGAAGGTCCACTTTCTGAAGCCTTTAACTGCACCACACTATCCTCAGTGGATAGAGGCTGCTGATATGATTCCAAAGGGGCTATAGATGAAAGCAAAGCAGACACTGAGCCTGTATCTCAGCAGTTACTGTACAGATCCATGGCAAATCTATACCATCTCCAGTGAAGACCATGTATTATGATTGAAACCTCCAAAAAAAAAAGGAAAAAAAAGGGGTAATCTAACACTGAGCTTTGGATTTTTCTTTCAAAGTTTGTCACATATGAAATGTCAGCCAAATGAAACCATTGTACAGACTGTATCTTTTCAAGCCCCTGAATGTTAGACCACATCAAAACTTGATACTGTAGTGTTTGCAGAAATAACTCTGACGCAGAGATCTTGTCCCGTTTGTTCCAGCACTGCAGCATGAATGACTCATCATCGGGATGACTAACACGACCTGTGAGCCCACTTCAAGTGACAGTCAACTCACAGAAATAGAATTTGCTCTCACTCTTCTACATTATGGAAAAAAGGCAACAGCGAACACCCACGATTTCAAGTGCTCAACACACAGGTTTTGATGGGTTTCAGGAATAGTCCAGCCACCTCCACTCAGTGCTCATGCACATTGAATGCCCATGTGCATAAAGAGAGTCAGACCACTTGAATTTTGGTCTTTGACATGGGCAATCAACATGTCATGATTGGTAAACATTGACTTTCGTTAATTTCAATGCTTTGTAGCAGCTGATGTGTCTCTTGCTTCAAGCATTGGTATCCACGACATGATGCAAATGATGCATATTAGACCATTAATATTTTGACACGAGGAACAATAAGCTGTTTGTCATTTACATGAAACAGTTCAACTGTTTTGCTGCCGCTCCCTCCTGAAACATTGCTTCTCCTGTGGCTTACTAACACTGTCTTTTATGAATATTTGCATGCATTTGCAACTTATAATCACAGAGTTAGTCATCATGATAGTCTCCACTTTCATAGCACTTTACCAAACAGACACTGGTCTTCACAAACAGTAGGAAATTAAACACACTAAAACAATAAAGACAAGGTCAGAAAACAAAACAAAACAAATAAGCTAAATTAGAAAGGATATGACAAAACTACACACATCATAAAACTAAAATCTAATAAATCAAGGGCACAGTAACAAATTTAGTCTGACTGAACTTCTCTTGCAAGTTGTTTTAAGGTTGACAAGCCCTAATGGGAAAGGCCAGATCATTTGTCTTTAATCTCCAGCCAGAAAACTAATAAAAAACTCTCCCGGAGAACCTGAGGCTACAGTCAGGCTCATCTGGAGTTTAACCATCTGCCTCCTCGTATTACACTGCTGTTTAACTTAAAAGGGAAGTTCTTTGACTACACAGCTGGCCCAGGGCACTGCGGAATTAAGCAGCTGCTTAAAGCTACCTAGCCATCAGGGGGCACCCAAACAGAGTGCACATTAATATTCAGTCTATTTACTCATATGTTTCTATATTTTCATTTGTAAAAACATTCATTTGTTATAGTGATCAGTAGCAGTCCCCTAGTTGAGGTCATTTAGACCGACCACACAAACCACACATCACAATTCCCATGGTATGTTCTGGTGAAAGTCGGCTGTAGGCTGAATGATGCTAATCCTGATGTTAATCGTGCACAAGCTCTTTCCTTGCTATTTTTTTGTTGTGTTGACTCAGACATTCATCAACTTGAATGTTTCTGGCCACTTCTGTGGAGCTAGTAGTGGCTGTAAACACACAAATTTGTTTCTTATTGATGCATTCGGCAGACATGGAGCAATAATAGAATTCATCTAGAATTATTAACTAGTAGTACTTTTTATCTCTTTTGTCTCCACCAACCCTGTACAAAATATTTTACCTTGCGAACTCTACATACATCAGCTTGCTACTAACTTTGTCTGCTGTTAAGCACTAAGAAAGAGCTTACAGTAGGTCCAGTTACAGTACTTGTCTCATCTTTTCTCTGTAAACAGCCATGCAGCCAACTAGCAACCTGTGCCCGAGGCAAAAATGAAGTCAGAAGACTGCACTACTATCACTACTACTGTCTCAAAGAGTAAGTCAGTCCCTACAAACACTTGTTAAAATGTTTGTAACTTCACAGCAGACATAGATGAGTTGCCTGCTTTTGCTAAAAACAGCTTAGACTAGGCCTGCACGATATCAGCAAAATATCCGATGTGTGATGACAGTGTTCAATATCGCTATGATCGCGATGATATGACCTGTGATAAATTAGCAAATATTCAGGTGTAACCATACAGTTCCTGTGTCTCTTTCTGAAAATGACTCAATGCGCTAGTACATACACTGCACTGCAACACTGCCACACAAATACACCCCAAACAAAGAAGAAAGAGGGAAAGCTTGTGTGCTGTAAACAAACTCCAAGTCAACTAAACACAAGAAGTACAAAAATGCTACAAAATGCCACGTGGACACGTTTCAGGTGTGGTATCCAGACCTGACGAATGTCCACAGGTATGAGGTGCACCTGTAAAAAAACGTACTCGCATTTCAAGCAACCTTTGTGATGTGTTTATCGTGCATGTTGACATCACGATGATGATGAGATTAAGATTAATCATGCAGCCCTTTCCTGTCATGACAACTGAATATTTTTTGATGTAATGTGATACTTTTTTTTCTCACTATAATGTACATATGTCACACTGTCATGGAGCATCAAGACAAACCAAAGGATGAAACAAAGGACTGAAAGATGCCAGAATACTCCCTAATATTTGGGTGATATTTCTGTGTAGACCACCTCTTTTTCATCCACATATTTGTGTAATGTATAGCTAATAAGAAAAATATTTACTATAGTAATGCTAACAAATGCAAATCAGATAATGCTAATACAAATAGAGGTCAAGGCGGTAGAATGGGGCATAAGACAATGAGCCTATTCATGCCTTTTTCTGTCCCAAATGATGGCAATGATAAGATTTCCACTCAGCTTCATTGTCCGTGTTACAATCTGTTTCCTGCATCCGTGATTATGATATAGTCGCACTCTTGATTTGACAGCCGAGATAAGTGTATTTAATTTAAGAAATGATGTGCTCAGTGTGGGTCTCCCACTCACACATCATGCAGTCTCATGGTTGTTGGATGGTTGTGGATATTTAGGTTAAATTCGTGAATGTGTATTTGTTTGCTTGACAACATTGTCTAAATGCTAAGTTTAATGTATTTTTATTTTCTTAATTTGTGCATGAGTTTTAATTTGACCAAAGTTTGTATGTGCTACGTATCACCATAACATTTCAAAGTATTATATTAGTACAATTGTCTATTTGTTCCATTCTCATGTAGTATATTTGTCAATGTATAGCCCCATTATCATGATTTCATGTTGCCCCTGTTCTGCAAGTCATGACTTGCAGACTTTTAATTTTAATGGTGCACTGCCTATATATATATATGTCACTCAGCACAGCCTGCATTTTTTTAACTTCAAGTTGCGCTAGAAAATAAATCATAATCAGAGGTTCAAATAGCAGTGGGTCCTTGATGCTGTTCTCATTCTTGTCACATTTGTACAGTAGAACAGTGGAAACAGAAAAGTGGATAAATCTGACTTACTGTGTCACTACTCCATAAATCCTAAATGATGGTCTTTCTCCCGGCGTCCTCTCAAGGTTCTGTGTCAATGGAAATCAGAGAATTATGAGTTGAACAAGAAATCGAACACAAACTGCAAATTTTCTTGCTTTCTGCTGAAATATTTATTGATCACAACTTTTTACTCTGTCCAACACCAAGTACATGGTCTGAATCAAAGCACTTCCATCGATACAGATAGGAGATGCCCCAAATATCCATTCACATGACTGGGTACAACCTTGTATTCTGGCAACATCTAGGAAGGTGTGGATCAGCAGGTTTTATCATGTTATCTTAAGATGAAAAGTCAATAAGATGAATAATAGGTTATGAAGTTAAACAACATTAAAATTATTTTCAGGAGCTCTTGCTCTGGAATTCTACAATAGCCTACGTATTCATTGAAGAATTCTTCACAGGACAAAAGGAAATGTTTGAAGAGTGAGATCAGTGTGTTTTGAGGAAATAAATCTTTTAATCTACAACATCTAAACAGATTCACTGTGAGCACCAGATACAGAAGACATACCTATACACAAAGGAGATATGTCTGAAGAGTTATTTCTCTGAGATATTTATGACCGTATCCTTGAATAACATTGTGTCCATGGGCGTTGTCTTTGTCCTCAGTGTCTGTTTACCTCGTGTGCACCTCTTCTTCATTGGCGCTGCCTGCTGCGGTTTGACAAAAAGAGGCCCCTGAAGTCCAGCTCACTGAATTTATGGTCAAAGGTACCTTAGCAAAAAGCAGTATACTTGAAGTTCATTTAATTAAGTATGCTTGAGTATGAGTGTAAGTATAGCAAGTATTTTTGTTAAGTACGGACCATGTACTTGTAGTGTACTAGAAAGCATACTAATTTAATACTTCTTTGGACTAAATTGGAACATTTTAAGTTTATTAAAGTATACTTAAAGTATACTTTATAACTTTATAAAAGTACACATTCAAGTACACAACAAGTATATTCATCTATATACTACTAGTGTGCTAGGTATATACTTCTTGTCTTGTGGATATCTTCTTGTATATACTTCTTGTCCACATTTTAGTTAATTGAATTATACTTTCAGGATACTTTTATGAACTTAGAATTACAAATAAAAATACTATTTTTTGCTATTTTATTAGTTTACTTATTGTTATACTTTAAGTACACTTGTAAGTTTGCTTAGCATATTACTTGTAGCATACTATTTATATACTTGAAATATACTTCTTAAAGTGTTCTTAAAGTTAACTCATACTGTCCGTACACTAGACTCCAATGTATTTACAAATTCACAAGACAGAATGTTGAGAACAAGTTTGATATATTTTTATAACATTTTAAAACATATTATACAGTGTATTTACAAATACCCACTTAAATCATTAAAGATGTGCATTTCAAAACAAAGTGCCTCTATGAAATCAAGTCCTTCTTTTTCAAAAATGGCAAAGGAAAAAGTGTGCATTTGCTTGTAAAAATGTAAACAAAATGGTTTGGGCTCCAACTGAGAACTGAAGTCCTTCCTCTTAAAAAAAAAAGGTAAAAGAAAAGTGCACGTCTTTGGAACAAAAACTAAATAACTCGATAGAAGACTCACAAATCAGTGTACGAAGTACTTTTGATATATGAGGTTAAAAAAGCTGAAACTGTTAACGCTGTGCACATAACACCATTGCCAAACCCTTATGAAAGGGACTAGGACTTGATCAGTAAAGTCAAGTGTTTCTCCGTATTTGTGTATGTTTTTAAGGTAGATAAAGATCTATTTACTGTAAACTTCTAAACTCCAGCACTATGTGATCTTGAACATGTAAGTTTCACAGGAAGACAAGACATTAAACTTCAAAATAAAACTGGAAACAGGAACATAACAGCAGACGAAAAGACACAGACCATGACATAGTGAAAAACATTTTTATTCTGCTAAATTAAATAGCACGAGTCAATGACTTGACCTTGTTCTGTACTTGGATCAAGTTATACTAAGTATTAGTACTTTGTGGCAGAAAGAAGTAAGTATACTAAAGTACAAGTATAAGCTTTAGTATTAAAGTATAAGTGTAAGGCTTAGTATAAATGTACTTAATCTTAGACTTTTCTTTATACTTTTCAGTATAAACCAAGTATACTCTACTGTACTTTTCTCAAGTATATAAAATACAGTATATAAAAGTAAACTTCAAGTATACTGCTTCAGTTTTAGTATAAAATAAGTATACTGGTAGTACACTTGAATAAACTACCCTCTCTTGCTCTCTCATCCATATAAACTGGCAGTTTATATGGATGTGTTGTGGTGTTGACCATACATTTGACCAAAGCCTGACAAACAGAAATATTATAATCAATAAATAAATCAGCACAATGGAAGATAGTGTGCAGGAGTCTTACTGGTTTCAAGTTACATATTTAGGTGTGCACATGTCTGTGTGTGTGTGTGTGCGTGCATGTGTGTGTGTGTGATTGAGAGAGAGAGTTTTTTCATATTAGGTGCCTACCATTTAAAATCTGAATTGTACAAAAGCTCTTGAAATATGAGAACACTTTGGCTGTGAAATGAGGGTGTGGTGAGTGAAGATGAGAACATTATGTGTCCTCAAGGTGCTTGGTAGGACGAGCAGGAAGGATAAGGTGGAGCTACAACAAAACAAGAGATACAGAGAGAAGGGAAAGTTTCACTGAGGTCAAAATTAGCCAGAGCCAAAACCTCGGCTTGTTGTGTCACATAGAAAACAGTGAAACTATTGTAAAATCTAAATTGTCTAAATTGTGACGCATTTATTGTATTGGCAAAAACAGATCACAGATAAAGAGATCCCTTCTCCATTCAACACGAAAACAAAATACTGGTATCTTCCTGTCATTGGGTTGCTTCCTGCTCCAATGGGCAAACCATAAGTGATACAAGCCAGGGGATCTGGAGTGAACCTTGTGTGGGCCAACACATAGTGATGGTGCTAGTGCTGATTCATAAATACCCTTTTAGGCTCCTGAATGGTTTGCATGTTCTTGCTGCTTGCTCTCCAGCTTTCTGCACAGTCCAAACACAGGCACACCAGGTTGACTGGTGATCCTAAATTGCCCATATGTAATGTAATCTGTCAGTCTGTATACGTTGGCCCTGTGATAGACCAGTTTCCAGTGAGAACAGTGAGAACAGAAAATGACAGTTCTTTATGATTTTTTTTTTTATTTTTATTTTTTTTTTGTGTGTGTGTGTGTTTACCTGTCTGGCTGATTAGGTGTGTCTGTTTTAAAATTCCTCTGAGATGTTTTATATGAGGGAAAGTGGGTCAGTGTTAATCCAGTTAATGTGTGTGTAACAGCACACAGATGTGGGAAATGCATTCGTGCCACAGCTGCAACATACACCAAAGTTATGTGTCCATGTAGAAAGAAGAGACGGTGGAGAAAAGCGCCAACAGAGGGATAGCAGGCCATTTGTTAAGGTCATCTTTCTCGTACAGGAATTCCCACTTGACGAGACATTAAGCGTCTTCCTGTGAGAGAGGTATTGCATAACGTACAGTCTGTGTCCAGACCAGCTCTGAGTTGAGTGCTGTCCTCGTCTGAATTCACTCAACAACTTTCTGCATCTTTCCTTTTTACCTTGAAACCAGTCCATAAAAAAAGAATTAGTCACCAGTTAAAGATGTAGGCTGTTCATCGTGGTTAATGGTTCTCACATTTCTCACTCCATGTCTCAAAGCTCTCATTTTTATTTTCTGGCAAAGCATAAAAGTAGTGACTGAGTGGTAGTGGCTTAGACTCTAATGATTTCCCCTAATCTTCTGTCTCGAGACTCACAATGTCAACACACTCACCATTTCTACATCTGCCATGTCTATGATGTAAGGACTAATGACAACCGGTGAAAAACAAAATGTGTTGTGGATTAAGGCTGATTAAATACATGGTGTTAGTTAAATACTTAAGGTTTATATTGAATATAGGCTGTGACAACCAGTATCAAAACTCAGTGTCAAGGACAACATCCAGTGCCAAGGTTGATTTATTGTAGAATAGTGATGACAGCTGACATTTATATTTTGTTGAGCTCAACTTGTTGTGTTGTTAAGTAACCAAAATCCAACATCTGCCAAGCATCTTGTGCCAACAACATCTTAACACATGAAGCAGTGACCTTCTGCTCAATCCCAGTGCCTGCTAAACACCACAACGCTAATGAGGGTTGGGTTTTAACATCAACTCAATTTAATTTCCAACCAGAATTTAACGCTGATAGAGTCCAGCATCTTTCTGATGTCACACTGACGTCTGCTGTCTGCTGGGTGTGTACCCACAGCGTGAACTCCCTCATCTATTGCCCTACCCATTTCCCCGTCTGTCTGTCTGAACCTTGACTCTCAGACGACCGTCTTCCTTTTGGTTGTTTTGATCACGATCTGGATTCCCCTCAGTTGTTACTGTGACCTCTGCACTGTTGCCATCAATGCTCGTTTAGCGTAAGCAGTGTCTGAATGAAAACTGATGCCTTAAGTATAAGCTACAAATTTGTGTTTGTCTCATGGGTAATAAAGACACAGTTTGACACTGGTTGTGCAACATACTTTCTGCAGCTGCGACCCATTGCTTATCTGTCTCGTGTCTGCTTGTGCAAAATACTTTGAGGTTGAACCACAGGAGTCTCAATCATCCCACTGCAATCTTTGCAGCCCTCCACCAATGGTGTGGGAGATTCAGAATTCAATATTTTATTTCTCATTTTTACTGATTCTGTGGAATCTCTGGCATTGAAAGTACATTTTCTTTTCCCCTTTCAGACCCACTGGAAAATTTCAGGTTGGCAGAAAATATGTATCCACCAACTTGCAGGGACTGTCTGGCCCCAAAAGCTTCACTGTCAGAGCCCCTCCGCTTTTTTAAAGGCCTCATTAAACCTTCCCGCCATTTTAATTTTGGCTGTGCTTTTGACAAACACTGCCCAGATCTCCAGGGAATTGTATGTTCGTGCTCATTGTTTACTGCCAGGTCTTTATTTTTTTGGTCTTTTAAGCCTTTTATTGACAGGATATCTGTAGAGAGATGGGAAATTGGAAGACAGAGAGGGGGTGAATGACATGCAGCAAAGGGCCACCAGGGAATCAAACCAAGGTCACTGCATCGAGGACTATAGCCTCTACATAACAGGCACCTGCTCTGCCCACCAACCTAAACGATGCCCCTCCACCCACATCTTTAATCTATGTATTGTATCCTCTCTGTGGTCTTGAGACAGCTGAACTTCACACAGCTTTGAGCTGGCCTGTAGACTCTGTGACCTCTGACCCCAGAGCTGTGAGGCCCCCAGATGTTTGTGCTTGGCTCATCACACTTCTCATGCAGTGACCTCTCATAGTGATTTAAGACACGTGTCAAAACTGTATTGTGAAGAGCTCCAACTATTCTTACAGCTGTTACTGGTTTGTTGAGCCATCACAACTAATTTTAACATCTCAAATAATGAATGAATTCTTTTAAGCTGAGCAATGTTGCATAACATTGTTGTGACACAGTTGCTTTGAACTGAAAGTGACAATGCATGAAGTCGTACACAGAAATCATGTTTTAACTAATAACAGTATGGAATATGAATATATCAATAATTTAAACAAAATAGTGCAGGATATTAATTCAAATGCAGTGTAAAGTGCAGGCATAGTTCTGATACGTGAACATTATTCACTTCATGTGAGAAAGTACATACATTTTGGTTGACTGCAGTGAGTATAGAAGATGATAGGAAATTACAATTTACCTTTGGAGCACAGCAACTGAGCAAAATTGTTGTACTAGAGCTCAGACTTAAAAATGATCAAATGAAACAGAACATACTAAGTGCACTTTTCAGGCACAGTGCTGCAGCTTCCATTTGTCCATCTGCATTTATCTCACAAAGCCAACCTGGCACTTGTCTCGCTCAGCCTGCTCTGATTTTATTATGTTTTGATGACACAAGGTGTCAGAAATAGACAGCGATTTTCCCAGAGGAAGAGTCTTCCAGGGTTTTAGGAAACATCAAAGAGGAAGCCACCGTCTCTGTCATTATATGTGTTATCTGCAGCTTCCTTAGATTCACATTGGACACCAACAGGTGTGTTCAGTTTTTGCTCCAAACACACAGATGTTAATGGGAAAATTTGGGAACAGAAAACGGAAAACCTAAAATATAACATTTTGGTCCTGGAGGGAAACATGACTGAAAACATCAACAGTTACTGTGGCCATGCTCAGAAGAAACGTGTTTCCACTGATTGGCTGAGCACGCAAGAAGCTTTTCTGCCAAAAATATCCATGTGGGATTATGAAACATTATGTTCAGACACCCATTGGCAAAATACAATATCACTTAAAATCCCCAACAACATTTCAACTGAATTCTCTCCAGGTCTTCACAGTATTAATTGCAAAAGAGTCTTTCCTAGTTTTACTAACCCATTTGAACGTATCTGATCCCTCTGATATCTTATCCTAAAGACAGAGCAGACAAAGGTAGGTGAGTGCAGGGTGCAGCTTGCATTATGAATAACCTGGTTTGTCTCTGACCAGGCAAAAGAGAAAACAAGACAGAACAATAGAAATAGAAAGTGTGGAAGGTAAAGTCCTTCCTGTTCTGTTTTTATCCTCTCCTTCTGCAAAAATGTGTGTGTGTTGAGAGAGAAAGACTTAAAATGGGAAATGGGGTTGGAGGTACTGAAGACCCACACTCAGTGCTTTGAGAACACAGGAAATGGAGACAAAAAGAAGGAAATGGTCAAAGTATTTTTTTTTTCTGGGATGCAAGTAAGGCAGTGTCAGCTCACCAGGCTGAACTCCAGCATGTTTTCACTTTGAAGATGGCTAATCAAAACCACACTGTAGACGTACATCACAGATGCCATCAGTCAGGAGACTGGAGAAAGGAAAACAGTCAATAGAGGAAGAAAGTGTTGGTCCTCCCCTCTGTCTGCTGACTGACTGGCAAGGTAATATTTTGTCAGACAGGCTGGAGAACAGACATATGTGGTTTTTCTTCAATTACATGAAATATTAAACGTATTAGCCCACTACAGCTCAACAGCACATCCCCCATAATCACCCCAGCCCTGAGGTTTATGATTCAATCTCCTACTTCCTCCTTCCTAAAAGCATTTAAAGTCAAATTAAACTTTAGATCAATAACAATTCTAGGACTTAGTGTTGCCATTATTTGCAGTGAAATATTAAAATGCTCTCTCCTCCTGAGAGTGAACAACAGAGTTTTCCAACTAACACTGGCTGTTACTTTCATAATTTTTTGTTCGTTTGTTTTTTGGTACAGATTTAACACAATATAATGTACAGTTGTATGAGAGAAGCTTTAGAAATGCAGAAGTGCTGATTTACTGTCCTTTGGGTGGAGCAGCTGTTCCCCATTGTTTCATTGTTTTGTGCTAAGCTAAGCTAAGCTAATTGGCTTCTGGTTCCAATTTACCATATTTAGCCTAGACATGTCAGTGGTGTCAGCTGAGCTCTTTCATCTAGCTCTCCGAAAAAAAAATCATTTATTCACTTTCTTGCAAACTCATCCTTTCAGCTCAGCACATGCAGAGACCTTAAACTGCACAGTGACTGGATATTTGATGAAATCAGTTGAGACATCTCTTATATGATATCACTATGTAAAAATACTCAGTGTTACTGTGTATGTTGGACACATAACTTATTCCCACAACATTTCATAGCAACCAAATGGTTCTATCATCCTCATGAGAATTTACCCATCAGAAAAAGGAAGCAGGACCTGTCTTGGAATCACATAAAATGAAAGCCAGATGTTATCCCAGAAAATTCTCACAGATAGAAAAAAAAAAAAAGAAAAAAAAGGATGCATTTCATGGGGAAAGGCAAAGCCATAAAGGGACATACCATAAATAATACATGCAAACATCAGAAGCCATTAGGGTTATGAAAAGACATGACATGACTTTTTTTTTCCTTTTCCCCTTTCTCTCTTTTGTCAGGAGAGAAAGCTTCTGCACTGTGAGTCTCATGCCACGTTAGTGTAGTTAGTGTATAGCAGGATAACATTAGTACTGCAAGTAATGATATATCAGGTTTTAGATCATTCTCACCCATTTTCTAAAAATGGAAAACAAATAAACAGAACAAACCGTAAATGTCAGTGTGTGGAGCCTCGACAGCCTGGAGCACAGGTGGATTCCAGGACAACTGATGACCTGCTCACATGTGTTGCCTGAACCTTTGTCCTGCTGCTTCCTGTGAGGCCTTTGGGTTTTTTTGGAGGGGGGTTGAGGAGGGAATGTATTACACTACAGGCTCTGAGTGGCCTGCACAATATTAAGGGCAAAGGGTACCGCTTCATATTAAGAAGGGTTACTAACTGCTAACATGAGGGGATGTGACTACCATATTTCACAATACTTACAAACAGTGGAAGCTGTTTTACATGTGGAATAAACAGAAATCAACAAAGAGTCAGTCAGATGAAAGTATGTAAACCACAATGACACTGTTTATTTGTCTTGCTCTGGAGAGTTGCTAATGAGTTGTATACTTATGTATTGAGGTGGTACTCCCATAATAGTGTCTTAGGGAATTGTTTTTTTGTTTTTTTTTAAACACAAGACAAAAACTAAAACTTTTGGCCAAACTGTGCCTGTGGAGATCTGCTGCTCAGACATGCACTCTTAGATTAAATATCAATGTGCATGAAGCACAGGGTGTAGCTTTGAAAAGAAAAAGAATTAAGAAGAAGCATCTCCTAGTCAGGTGTTGAACTCTACCGGAGATTTCATGTATTTTTTATGATATTTTGAATATTGGTGCTCAACACTTCCTAAATCTCCCACAGCTAATACACTAGGATGATATCTGATGACTGAGAGGATGATGCCACATCAGTCACATCTTCGTCAAACCATCAGTGACCCCTCACGCCCTGTGGATGAGGACATTGTCACTCTGTTTATTTATTAGGTTTTATCCTTTCCTGTACCATCTGCCTGCAATATCTTTAACTACTTACTCATAGATACATACTTTTACTGCGACATTGTGTCTGGACTTTCCTGCTTCATGTGTTGAATGTTGATTTACTTGTCATGGGGTCTTTTAACGATGTTTCATCTCACAATATGAGTTGCTTTCATCAATTGCAGGCAGCATTTTACACGTTATTTACAATTTAAAAAAAAAAAAGTAATAAAAAAAAAAAACGCGAGATGACCTTACATCACAGGAAGTGCTTTTTCTCTGTCTGTCCGACCCATACAGTCTATGGTCCGACCACACAAACAGCAGGTGAGCCGCTGGAATGCAGGTAAGTGAACTTCAGTTCAAATGTTTGCATGAATGAAAGTCGGGCTACCAGTGTGCATCCTTGGTCGCGCTACATCTGTGGGAGGGAAAGGTGTTTGTTAGCGTGACTTAACATAGAAGCGAGTGTGGCGTGCGTCTCTCCACGCTGCGTGCTGCGCACAGTCCGTGAAGCACCCGCCACGTCGCACCTGCCTTTGTAGGCTATTTCTTGCCAGTTTTCTATCTCGTTTGTAACCTGTGTTTCATCACCCAGTCAGTCTTGTGTGTGTGTGTGTGTATGTAACTAGCTGGGCGATCATGGCAAACATCAAAATCAAGATTAATTGAACTTTCTGCCTCGATTATGATTAATGATTGTATCATCACATCATCATCACTGTCTTGGTTTCGATTATTTTTCGATTAATTGCCCAGTCCTATATGCAACCTAGCACTCCCTTGGTTGAACTGGCTCCAGCTGTTTTGAGCTCCTATTGTCTGCTATGCCGCCAGGCATCCTGTCTCTGACCTCTGGCTTTCAAACTTTGTTGACTTTGGTTTGAAACTGTTACAGTTATGCTACAGGGGCGTTTGCAGTCACTCTGAAGAGAGGGGCCAACAAAAGCATTATTCTACTGCTAATGGGAAAAATTAACATTGGTTGCCTTTGGTAGCACTAACTTACTGTATGCAGTGCATACTATGTGTGTACACACAGCCATTGGCAACGTCATGTTGTCACTGATATGGTCCAATGTTAGCTGTCTCAAGGGGCCCCCTTCCAGCTCTGGCCCCTAGGCAATTGCCTGGGTTGCCTGCCCTGTTGCCACGCTTCTGCGTTTACATCCACTGTACGTTTTCATGGTGTGGCTTTTTGTCTTACGTGCAGAAAAGTTGATATTCTAAATGACAAATGGACCCTTATGTACCAGATATCATAGTTTACTCCAAACCTGCAGCGGCCCCTCAAAGCTATGTGTCTGTCATGAGCTTCTCTTGTCCTTTTCTGTATGGTGGCTCCCTCTGATAGTTGAAGTGAACCGAACCTGAAATCAGGTTTGTTTTTATTGAATCACTTATAGAACAGTCAACCTAGCAGAACAAAGGCTCTGAGCCTCTCTCTGATTGGCTGGCACTGTCCTATCGTTATGAGAGCTCTAGAGAGAAGCCTGAGAGAAGAGAAACTCTACACTGAGATGGTTTTTGGTTCTCAAAACCACAAATTTATTTTCAAATGGGAAAGGTGTAAAATATCAGGCAACATAAAGATCTTTAAGTGCAATAACTGCAGGCATCTTCCACAGATGATGTGACAGACAGCTTGTGGATTATACTTGCGGCTCTCATGAAGACACAGTGCTGCAGTAGTTGCATACTGAGGCATGGCCTCATGGAGAATCCAGGTCAGAAGAAATGATGTAAAATGATCTTAAAATCATCATTAGTGGATTTTCATCAGTCAGAGGATTTAATGTGGAAGACAGCTGACGCAAATCCAACAATTACAATATCATATAAAGGAGTCATTTACATGGAGCTCATGTCTACAAGTGGCAGTTGTGTTGATGAATGTGAACATGGCGGATTAACAGCGTGCGACGCACATGGAATTGAAAGAGGTTTCAGCTCTGATATTTTCTGCTTTGTTTAATTCAGACAGCCTTTTGTGACAAAGCCAAATATCTCTTCATCTTGCTGATTGCTGCATTATGTCCCAGATCCACGGGGGCTCCTGCAAGACAGTGGTGGCCATTCCAAAATAAAATTGGCTTTGGCAGGGAAACAAAAAGAGCCAAGGGGCAGTAAAAATGCTCAACTTGAGCTTTGCTCATACTCGGAGTGTATCTCTCTTTTTTTTTTCCTTCTTCCTCTCAAACAACCGCCTGCTGCCTAGAGATAACAGTGCAGTTCAGTCTGGGAGATGGCATTGTCACAGGCAGGGGGAGGAGGGAGGTGACAGAGTCAGGCGAGAGAAGAAAATCTGAGGTTGCAAAATTTTCTACTGTGTTGTGGTGCCTCACCTATTGCTGTTACTGTATATTTTCCATTTGAAAGGCTCTGTAATTTCACCAAAGTTCTTGTTTTGCAAAAGAGGACAGCTGACTGTATTCATTTTGTATTGAGGGGAGGGCTAGTTGCACCAGGTTTGGACTGCAGAGATTCAACCCTGGACTTAATAAGCGGGCAGGGTCAGTTTAACACTTCACAGGTTTTTGTGAGGGCCCACTATGTGCCCGACGGTCAGTCTGACCCTGAGCAGGGCTGAATGAGATCACTGGGAGGGTGACATGCTTTATGAACATGCACCATTGGCTAACATTAGACTTACATAAGAGCAACCATTTCTACACCAAGTGTTTCAGTGATGATACCAGACAGGAGAGGGGGAGTCAGATTGTGAAATGAGCATTGTATCCAGGCCAACACTGCACATCACCTCTTGTCTTTGGGGAGCTAAATGTTTGAGAAGAGAATATTAAAAGTACACACTTCCTTTTTTTTCTCTTAACTTTTATCCACCTCATTCATCTCCCTCAAGGGATCATGTCAAGTGTTGTTATTGTCTCCATCCTAGTAAGTTAAATTCACTTTTCCTGCTTGTGCTCTTAATTCAAGATGAGGCCTCTGCTTTTTCTTTAGACAGGCATGTCATCTCCAAGTATGTTTGTCAAGTGAAACATTAAATACTACACTGAGGGTCTCCTAACAAGTGCTTTTACTATCTATCTATCTGTCTGTCTGTCTGTCTATCTATGATGATCGAGCTAACAGATGAATGCTAACATGGTGAACCCGACTGCAGACATCTCATTCAGTCGTGTGATGAAACGTAACAGAGTAATCTCCCAGTGAAACTCCACTTCTCAAAAGTTATAATCTGCCTCCGCAACCCAGTTAAGGTAAAGAAAAATCTATTCAACAAAAAAAGTGATGCAGTTAAGTCCAGTTTGGTCCAGACAGAGCCTCCTCTGTGGCTGTGTTGATCAGCCTGTGTCAGTCAGACTCTTTTTCACTCTCTCTGACTCCTGAACGTCACTCAAGCTTCCGGCCAGGTTCACAAATATTCACTGTGGTCACGAGGAAACGCAGCTTTTTGATATGATGTTTTTCTTGTTCTGGAATACAAATAATTTTAAAAGTATTTGTTCAAAATAAGTATTTGTAAAAAAAAACACGTTATTTGTACCTTTCCGAATACCACATTAGGGTTCGGCGCCACCCCTACTATCTATCTATCTGTCTATCTATGTATCCATCCATCTATCTGTCTACCTACAATAATATCACACACACACACACATACACTTAAGCCCAAATTATTCATACCCCTGTCAAATACAAGGGATTTCTTCATTTTTTCACTCACAAATTAGTATTTCACCTCAGTTTTTACTTAAATAGGACACAAAAGAAAGTCTGGAGCCATAACTGATTTGTGTTTAGATAGAATGTGTAAATAAACATCTTTAACAGGGTGAAAACAAAAAATCACACTGTTCAAAATTATTCATACCCTTTCTCAATAATCAGTTGCATACCCCTTATTTTTTATTACAGCCTCCAAATGATTTTTATAATTGCTCACAAGCTTCTTGCAAGTATCGACAGGAATTCTGGACCATTCCTCCTTTGCAAATGTTTCCAGATCTTTGAGGTTTCTTCACCACCTTGGCTGTATGCTTCGGATCATTGTCCTGCTGATAGGTCCAATACTCCCCCAGGTTCGGGTTGTGTGCTGCCTGCTTGAGGTTTTCTTCAAGAATCTTGATGTACTGCTCTTTCCTCATGATTCCTTCCACTTTAACCAAGTTGCCAGGCCCATTTGCTGAAAAGCAGCCTCATAGCATGATGCTTCCACCTCCATATTTAACAGTAGGTACTGTGTTCTTTGGTTTAAAGGCTTCACCCTTTTTTCGCCAGATGAAAACCACATTTCTGTGGCCAAAAAGCTCAATTTTTGTTTCATCTGACCACAGAACAGACAACCAGAAGCTTTCATCTTTCTTTAAGTAGGTCTTTCAAAGGTCAGACGAGCTTTTACATGCTTTGGTTGAAGCAGGGGGGTCTTTCTTGGTTGACGTCCATAGAGGCCATTTTGGTGCAGTATCCGCTGGAGTGTCTGCCTTGATAGAGTCACACCACTTGAACTCAGTTCCTTCAGGACAGCCTTGGTAGTAGTCCTTGGATTGTTTTCAACATCCCGCTTGATCTTTCTGGCAAGTCGAGTTGACACTATTGACTTCTGGCCACGTCCTTTGAGGTTTTTGACCATGTGAAATTTTTGGTACTTTTGGATGATGCTTTGCACCGTTGCTACTGGCACCTGAAATTGTTTGGCAATTTTTTCCCTTCCTTTTTGGCATTTACTACGTGTGTTCTCAAGTCCTCACTGAGCTCTGTGGTCTTTGCCATGGCAAGTCTTGTGTTGACTCGAAAATGACTGAAATGTCACAAGCAAGTCGACTTTTATTGTCTGAAAACTGGTTAAAAAACAAAATACAAAACAACTCAGCAACATTGAGAACAATATTAAACACTTTAGACCCAGACACAGTTCGTTTGAATATCCTGTAGCTATCGGTCTTTGTATCACTGGGGTATGAATAATTTTGAACAGTGTGATTTTTTGTTTTCACCCTGTTAAAGATGTTTATTTACACATTCTATCTAAACACAAATCAGTTATGGCTCCAGACTTTCTTTTGTGTCCTATTTAAGTAAAAACTGAGGTGAAATACTAATTTGTGAGTGAAAAAATGAAGAAATCCCTTGTATTTGACAGGGGTATGAATAATTTTGGGCTTAAGTGTATATATTTGAAGGTCAGTCAGTGCATACATGTCTCCAGATGCTGCTTTGTGGGCCAGCACTGTTCTTTTTACTTCCCCTGTGTTCTTTAGAATGGATGTTAGCTGTCAACAGCCTTTCCGGTTCCCAGGCATCATCCATATAACGACTAAAATAAAAAAGTATGAAGCAGGGGTCACTGTCTTGAAAATGGTGATTGGATGTGCACAGCAGAGTAAACATACTGAAGTTCTCCCGTAGGGATGCAAATTATTAATTCATTACTTGTTGGTTGAATTGAATCGTTGACGATTAATTGATAAGCAGCGATTTTCCTGAGAACCTAAATTTCCCTCATTATAGGGTCTATAGCATAAAAAGCTGCACATTGCTTATACAGAGCTCTACACTAACATTTGTTAGTTTACTTTAGGAGCACAATGACAAATGTTTAAGTAGCACATTATTTAACCCTTAAATAATGTTAGGGGTCCAATGTGACACATTTTTAGATTTTAGAACAGGAAAAACACCCAAAACATTATTCCTTTGCTTTAATTTGCCTTCTAATGTGACCCAGAGTGGACCATACATGGAAATATTTCAACTTTTTTGAATCAGCAGACACAAGCAGTAACTTGTTGTACGTGCACTGTGACCAACACAATATTTGATACATACAGGTGAATTGGCATTTTTAATGGTCCGTGTGTCATAATATAAGCTTACGAGACGAGACGCTATTTGACCATTACTTTTAAGAAAACTGCAATGACAAAATATATGACTGGACAAACAGGCTTTTTTATTTAACTGAGTCACAAAACAATGCAGGTACATTTTGAAATGTTTTATAACTTTACATGAATGACCTAAGCATGAGCTTTTAACTGCTGAACTTCTTTCCACACATTGTAACTAAAACTAAAAATGATAAAAGTTAGAATAAAATAAATAAAATTAAATGTTTCTTTTTTTAAGTGCAAACAATACCTGCAAATCAACTCTGTCAATACACATTGCAAAAAAAGTGTGCAAACAGTGACTGACTGGCTTGTTTATTAGGCTGGGGCAGTGCACCAATGTTATCACACTACACACACAACTTTCAACTGATCCGCAGACCACTTCTGTACCAATCCGTGGAGAGAGATCTGAACGGATCATGTATCAACAATGATCCATTGCGCTACTACAAAATGCTGCCACACAAACGCGCATTGCTGTCCCCCACATGTCACAAATAGAAGTTTGGATAGCTCACAGTCTGATAGGCTTCTGCCCTGTGCCAGCTTTTCACTTCAAAGAGAATATTGTCACATTTTGATCTCGCAAGATCTTGTGGCACGAGATCTCGTCACACCCCTACTTATAATAACACTTGATTATATTTTCAAATTTCAATCAACTCTTAAAATTGATCTAATCCAATGTGGTATGAAATCTAAATCCTACTACTCTATTCATGGGCCCTGCCATCAGTCATTTGCTGGCCTGTGTCGGGCCTCCATCACAAAAACATGTTTGCCACCTGACACTGGGCTCAACAAATAAATAAGAAACATTTCAATTTGGGGAAAACGTCATGCCAGAAAATCATTATCTCAATTCTAAGCAAAAATTCACATTTTTTGCAGAATCGTGCAGCCCAATTATCATCTGTATTAAACTGTAAAAATCTGAAGCAGCATCTCATTGTTCGTAGTTGTGTTCTGGTCCAAACTATCTCTCCAGAGTTTTTGTTGCGTCAGGAATGCACGAGGGATGCAGTTATTGAAACATCCTGTTGGCCTTCTAACCTGTTGATCTGTCAGTACTCACTGTTCAATGTCTCAGATGAGAACCAGAGTAATGTTCTCCTTTAACTGGAAAATGAAATATTCATTTACTGTTATTTGTGTAATAACAGTTTTGCAGTCCTCTACCTATCTGTGCTTATTTGTCTTTGCTGCCGGCATCTCTCAGGTTCTTAGATAATTACACGGCAACGATGTCCTCAAAGAAAAGAGGCCTTGAAACATTTGTCAGAATAACCTGGGTCAGTTCAGGAAATTAAGAATACAACATAAATAATCGTGAGGTTCACAAGCTGGGATCATTTGACATAGTTTTTTTTTTGTGTTTGTTTTAGTGACTGGAGACCTATGTGACTGTATGAGTCACCGCAATCTGCACACAGTACCTCATGGTTTATCAGAGGGTGATGTAAATGATGGGAAACAAGCATGTGCATGTTCTTCTGATTGTCCAGTTAGTTATTAAAAAACATTCATGCCTTGCCAGGCCCCTTTAACAGTGCCTCCAAGAGTCAACACTCTACTGTACAAAAGGGTAAAATGAGGTTACCAAAGGATTTACCCTTTTCATATTTTCCAGATGCTGCTATAGATAGCCTTATCTCCCTGACCTCTCAGTGTAACCCCTAACTACATTATATGGCTCAATTGAACTGACATTTGAAACTTTGCCTCAGTCGCACATTATCCCATTTTGAGCCACATCTGCACGTACACACAATCATCTGTGTGCAGCCACCAATTTACAATTCAGCCCTATCGCTATAGCTAGGAGGAATGATTTATTTCATTATTTTCAAAGTCAAACACTGCCTGGCTGCTTATTGTTCTGCAGATGAACCAAGAGCTGGCTCGCCTTGAAAAGACTGTTAAACGTCCAAGCAATTTTATTTAAGCTTTCATCATTGGTGCCACATCATTTCCCTCTATCATTAAAAAAATGAATCACAAGAAGATGTGCAGAGTTCACATCCAGGAACCAAGCAGCGTTCCCTGTGATTACATTGCTTTTCTGACCCTTATCTCACTCCATACAGGTGTCAGACCACAAACATACGGCAACTCAAACACATTAGGCCAGCATGGAGCCTGCTTCCTTTTATTTGCACAGCTGAAGCACCATGCTCCTTGGTTGAAAGGCATTGATGATGCACTTGGATTACCGAACAGATGAGAGACCTTTGTGGTCAGATGGTCATGAGAAAACTAGTAACATAAACTTGTGCGTCCTTGGCTCGGCTAATTGTGTTTTCGCGAGCTTTTCTTAAAGTCAGCATGCTAACCAGCTAGCTCCCACCCATCTGCCCATCTTGTCACCTACCAGTAATCCTCCATTCTGCCCTGAAGACATAGCGCTGCATAGGGGGGTGTATTATAACCTCTTGTGTTGTACTGTAAATGCAGCTCTGACGGAATACAGTGGTAATCACCATCACACACACACTTGTTGTCTACACATGTGCAACATTAGCATCCATTTGGAGTCATTTTTTCTGGGGAACAATCCCTTTTTGTTTTTGGGTTCCAGTAACCTTTGTGGAACATGTGTGATTAATAGCCAGTTCCATTGTCTACTGGTTGTGCTGGATATATAATGAATTTGCCAAGAGCTGTGAGAGGGAACCAAAGTCAGTGACGTTGAAGGCTGAAACCAGAGGATGCTAAAACATTAGCCTACACTGTACTGAGAAGGGAATTATATTACATCTGAAATAAAACCAGAATCTTCCTTTAATATTCAAATACTATCAAGTACAATCACACACGTACACATGCACATACCTACAGACACAAAAACAGCAACCATCTGTCAAATGTGTGTCCGAAATGAAGCGGAACATGAAAAACAAGTGAATGTCGAGAAACATCCAAATCTTCAAAGCTAATCTCACATAACCGAAGGTCTGTGAAGCATTTAACCACAACAGACCACAGACAGAGTGAAATCCAGTATCCTCACCAAGCACTTCTTGTGACATACACAGGACCCAGAACAGCATGAGAAACAGCTGCTCTGCATTTGCACCCCAAACCAAATAAATAATGCAAACTGTTTCAGCTACACTTTATAAGGTACACTGGCCTTCTATCCATGCAAGGGTGAATGTTTGTATGTAATTCAGATGGCTATAAAAGGCTGAAACAGCGAATCCACCATCATAAATCAATTTGGCAGTTTTTGGGGGCTTTAAAACAATCAAACAGCCATCTTTGATCCACCCAATCTGGGGAGCACATGTCCTATTTTCTATTGTTCACAGCAGAACAATCAGAATCCCTTTGTCTTTTGAATTTGGCACAAATGGAAGTTGGGACTGTGGAGTCCAATGTTACTTCATTAATATAGATGTTCTGTCATGTTGTACAAGGCTTTAGTGACTGTTTTGGATGGAAGTTTTAACTGGTCATTCAGTCCACCACTTTGGTTCAGAATGAAATGCTGTAACAAATATTTGTTTGACTGCCATGGAATTTGGTACAGATGTTTAGGCATCGTTGAGCATCACTTTACAGTGTCCACAGCAAGTTAAAGTTTTCAGTGCTTCAGATGATTCACTACAAGAGAAGCTGCAAGTTACAGTAAACTTTATATGCAAAGTATTGCATCTCAATTCCATCATTCAATAATCAGTCATGCATCACCTGTGTTTCTGCCTGCCTTCACTCTTTCACCAAAAGAGCAGCATGTCAGAGTAAAAGCATTTATTTTAAATACAAGTGGTACACCCTCACAATTACATAAGTGGAACAAAGAAACTCCCTCATTCTTAAGCTGTAGTAAAAGTGTAAAAAGCAGTGTAGTTTATAAGTGTGAACTCAGGTCAGCTGTGAAGATGATGAAAATAAGAACCTACATGCCTGGGAATTTCATAGGTACATACTGTATCCATGTGCAACACAAACAAAACATAGGAAGTGAGGTGACACTTGAGACTGAACAATCTCTCAGGGTATCCATGTCTACCTCTCTTCAACTTGAGGCTATTTTTGAACCCATTTACAGCAACTGGTGCTATTTTGAGTCGACAGGGCTGGTATGCATGCAGGGGAAGGGGGAATGGTTCACAAATATCTGAATGAATTCACACTGTATGAAGGCAAGTAACTCTCAGCATAAGGCCGGTGATATTCTTTAGTCAAAAATAAATTAACTCTGCTAACAATTTTTACCTGAATCGTTACAGTCAGTTAAACCCTCTGTACAATATAACCACACATTTGCATTGCTCTGTGACTGAAAATAGTCCCCAACACTGCTATAAAGTCCTGTTTGATTCATATTTGCTAAGCACTACAGTGTAAACAGTAGCAAACACTGGGTCTGAGTGTCTAAGGAAGAATAGGGATGTTGGTTAATTTTACTGTCAATAATAATAACAACAATCATCAAATGCAAAAAAAAAAAAGAAAGAATTCACACAAACTATTCTTGATAGACAATGTTTAATTAGGAGTCACATCAGGGATGTCAAAGGTGCAGCAAGTGGCCCAAAACCAGCCCACCAGAGGCTCCAATCTGGCCTGTTTTTCCAAGTGTGAAAATTACACAGAAAACATAAGACATTACATTTTTATTTAACATTTCTACATTTTTGAAATTGCAAATATTTTTGTCATGAAATTTCAGGTTGTTCATAAAGTACAGTTCATTAACTGTAAAACTTCTTTGCCCTAAATCAAAGGAAAAAATCTAGAGTTCTCTGGTCCAGCCCACTTGAGATCAAATTGTGCTGTATGAGGCCCCTGACTAAAATGAGTTTGACACCCTGAGTTAGATGGTAATACCCTGATGTGCTGTGATTATGAATCAGGACCAGTACTTGAGAGGTTGCTGTTGTCCTGCTAACTTCCAGGCCAGAAAACCTAATAAAAAAGAGTAGAATTTATTTTTATTTTATTTTAAAAGATTTAATGTGTGTCAGCCTCATTGTGGAAAGCATTCTAATGGGACTGGGTTTACTATTAATCTTAGCTTGTGGTTAAGGTTTGGATTGAGCATTGGTATGTAGTGGTGACAATAGACCCACAATAACAAATCTTTTTTGGTCACAACAAGCTGTAAATACAACACTGACATTTATTCGACCCCACCCCCCTTTAAACCAACCTACACCAAAAATCTTTAGTATTAGACAGTATAGTTTGTGTTACTTAAGATCACAAAACAAAAACATCCTCCCATGTTTTCTGTGCATGTCAGAGCAGCTTGTGTACTTCAATCTTGATGCTGTACAGTCTGAATAAAATGAAAGGCCACACCTCTCTGTCTCTATCAGGTGAGGACTTTTGACATGACTGGAAACCCTTGTAAAATAGACAAGACAAGCACGCCTGCTAATAGCCTGCTGTTAAAACAAATACCGATGAGCTGGCTCCTTGCCTGTGTAATAGATACCCCCTTTTCACCACCAAGTTGCATTCGCTGTCTGGCATGGTGGGGGTTCACGTTTCAAAAGTTTGGCAGTGCAATGGCATGTGAAAAATGTCCCCTGTGTTGGGACGGCAGGAGAAAAGTAGAACAATAGGGCATGCAAATGTAGTCTGATGTTTTGTGCCATCATACTTCATGAGCGTCAGGCAAGAAAATGCCAGTATGACCGCATCCAAGTATGAGTTATTTCTACTTGTGTTTCAACTGATGTTATTTTGCAAGGATTTGCTTACAAGAAAAAGCAGGAACACGCAGGAACCAAGAATGCTATTTGAATTTCCAATGTTATTATTATTAAAACCTCCAGTTCATCAGCAGGATGCCATCATTATGTGATGATATTCTCCATCCTGGGAGGTTCTGGGAAAACATCACTTGAAATGTTTATGTTCCAACAAAAATATCAATTAGTCAATCTTGCAGACAACTACAGGAAGCCTTTGACCACTCCCACATACTGCTCAGAAGGAGAATGCAATACACTAAAATAACTAAAAACAACATGGAAAAAAAACATACGAGCCAAATCTCAAAAGATACGGTCCATGAAAATGAAGAGTAATATATGGTAGAGAGGAAAGTACCCAGTTCACATGAGGTGTTGGAGCATTTGTCATTCCCTGTCCCCCATAGACCAGTGCTAATCCTGCTGCTGTTTTATGATCTACCATGTGCGTCAGACTGTTTCCATTCCAAACGGATTCTCCAGCCACCTTCCTTCTACACTCGTACGCCACACATTCAGAGTTGACTGGGCCTGAGCCAGGTGACACAGGCCTGTGTCGATGGCCAGAGAGACACTCCACAGTGTATCTTTGTACCAACGCAGCAGAGGGAGGCAGCTGGATGCGATCTTGTCTGCGTCTGTTCATTGTATTGGGAGGTTGCGTACTCTGGCATGGTAAACCCTACACACCCTGATCTGGGATCAGTTAAAGGTGGTGGGAACTTCTTTTGCCCACCATGTCACGTAAACAAGTTTTTTTTGTTTTTTTTTTAAATTCATGGGAAAAAGCAATGAGAAGGAAACATGATTGAGTAACCAGTGAAATCCAGCATTGTCTGCGTAGTGTTATGACAAAACCTACACGTCATGGTGGCAATCTCTGTTTATTTCTGACAGAGGTAAATGACAAAATCCTTAGTCCATTACAACCATACAACTCAAGCCCTCCACCATGGAGTACAGCAGTGGCAAGTACAGCACATTACAACCAGAAAACAGAGATAGAGGTAGAAATCAATGACAAAATCCTCAATCAATTATGACCACACAACTTCAGCCTACACTTTAATGACGCAGGAACATTTTAACATATCACCTTGATTTTAATCTAGCAAGTAAATGTATAAATATAATCTAGCAGTGCTAAAACAGAATTACTAAGAGCACAATGTCGTTTACCCCTTGCATGGTGTACAACAGCAAAAGTGTGCAGGGGTACAGAGACTGAGTCCCAAATGTTCCTCATATTGACTTTTTGGGTGAAAGCCTGCATAAACTTTCATGTGTGGTCGAGGATGAAGACTATTTCTTATGCACTCACATGTCTGTCTTCTGTCAAATGTCAGGTTGCTGTAAATAAGGTTTAAAACCTGAATCACAATGCTGATGTAGGCGAGCTGCTATTAAGTGGATCCATTATTACACTACAGGTTTCAGTACCAAACTCAGAAAAAAAACAAAACTTGCATTATTGTGACCTCTGGTGGTTTGGTACATTATCTGCAACAACCTGATTCTAGACTTGACAATGTGTGGTACTCTGTTCATTTAGGATAATTCAATCCTGTACTTAAAGTGTAATAACCATACATTTGATCCATCAATGCACATTTATCAGCAAAAACATGTGTGCTGCAAAACAAATGTAAGTTAGATAATGTAAGATTCTTAACACCAGTTTTTTGTCATCTCCTCAAGCTGTGGATACGTACAAATAATTTCTGGCTTTTTTAGAACTTGAATGAAACGAGAGCAGAAGTTTTGACCTTTGGCAATGACTTGATCGATCAGTTCTATGACAGCTGTTTCACGTGTGTTGGAGTCCTTCAGTTTATTATACTCCCTGTCTGTGACGATGTCACTAGCGTGCACGTGCTGCAGAATGAAGGACTGATCGGCCCCCAGGCAGGCGATGAGTTCCACCTTGTGCTGTTTGATAATTCTCACAGCAGGGTACTACATGAAAGACAATGGTTTTTGTTAATCAAACCTGAATTGATGACTTTTCTCTCTGTCATATTTGATTCACCTCACTTCCAATTGATTACCTTACTTATTAGCTCTTGTTTCATAGTAATCACCCCCATTTAACCTGACTGATTTCACTTAAGCAGAAGTTCAAATTCAGCAGCAAATGTGTGCTCTTCTGTAATGATTTGAAAAGCAATCTCTCTGAGATTTGCAAATAAAAATTTTGCTGAGAGGGTTGAAGTTTCAAGGATTTCTTTCTCATGCGATCTGTTCTGATGTGCAAGATGGTGATAAACCTCTCAACCCCAACCTCCCAAACCACAGTCTTTATGTTTATGGGGTAACCTCATTCACCCAGTGGCTGTCTTTTGCCCTCAAACATGCTAGTGTTAGGTGAGAAGAATTATACCACTGTCATTTTAGAACCAGGTGACAGTTAGCTTAGCTTTGCAAATCACAGGATAAAGTAAGGACTAGCCTGCTTCTATCCAGAGATGAAATGATAAACCTCCACTTCCAAAGCTCCTTTTTTCAAAAACAAAAACTGAGGTCATAAAAAATGACATGTTGTGTTTTCACTGTGCGACACCAGCCAGGGCAAAGTATCGCTCTGATATGAAGGACAATAAAGTCCTTTTAAGTCTCTGGGCTGATATTTATTGTCAGACTTTAAACTTCAGAGACGTCCTTCAGTTTGTCCCAGCCTGGATAATTATTGAAAACCAAATAAACAATGTGCATTCTACTGTCAAAGGGTTTCTATCATTGTTAATGTGTGTGTTGTACCTGAGAGGAGGACGGCATCTCATCTACTGCACCTGAGAAGAAAGCAATGTCATTTTTCAGAAATGTGTCTGCTAAATGCTCTGATGTATGAATGAGTACAAACATTTTACACATCATCAGTAAAAAGTTGGCACATCTTACCTACACGCACCTGTGATGTTTGCATTGACACTGACAAATCTATATTACCATCTATAGTGACATCAGTTATTTTATCAGCACATATTACACTGCCATTAAATGCAGAGTATTGTGCTTGAGGAGCCCGTCCAACAACAGTCCCTGTACAAGAAAGGAAAATATTTAAAACAGATATCAAAATGATCTGTTCAAGAAGCACAAATTAAACACATCTATAATAGGTTTAAGGTTTCTTTACAGACAAGATCTCTTTTTTATGAGTTCAAAAAAGACTTTTAAAGGACTTCAGTTTCTCAGATTCAGTTATCTGCAATCATCTACATCACACTGTAACATGAATGGCACAACAGTGGACGTCCACTCACTTTATATGTCTCCAATTTCGCAGCAACACTTGCACCAGGCAAATAAACAAACACAGGAAATCACTGGCCTTGCAAATGTTGCTTCTGGCTTTGGGAGCCGACATTAGCATGCAAATCTGGTTTGTGCTCTTAGTGTCCCTCATATATCTTGTATATCCATGAAAATGGGTTGAAATGGGAATAAAGACAAAAATGCCGCATAACTTTCATTGTACAGGGAATAGCTGAGAAATAATAATGCTTACCAGAGGTACTAGCTCCTGGGTTATTCACTGGTTCAACCCTCATTGAAAGAGACTTAGCTGTTATTTTACTTATTTCTCTGGTAGTAACGACACTCGTACCATCAGCAACCACTGTTGGAGTGTGTGATCCTGGAAAGATAAAGATATAGATCAGAGCTCCTGTGGTGCTGCTTTACACACTTCTGGTTTTCACAGATTGACCTCTACCTCGAACTTCAGGGCTGAATATTTGTTTCAGTTGCTCGTAATGTTCTTGTTGCTTCTCCAGGATGTCAAGGAAGCTCTGGCAGGCGTCTTTTCCCTTTGCAATCATTATTTGCAGAAGCACTTTCACTTTCTCTCGTGGATCACGTTGCTTTTCTATTTCTCGAAAATCCTTCATTAACAGGATATCCTCACACTGTGAAATGATGTGGTCAGGGTCATCTGAGAGCCACATACACAGTCTCTTCTGCTCTGACTTCAGTTTGTCCATGGCCTGGAATCAGACAGACAGTGTTCTACATCAAAGTAAGACACTTTGACAGAACAGAGCAGGAAGGATTGTCCCCTGACGATTTGTTGTTTCCTTCCTGTGATACACTTAAGTTAAAACAGTCACCCAGTGCTTTATATGTAAAGTTGTATGTGCATTTTAGCTACATGATAAAATTGAATGAGCACTTCTGAGTTATCAGTTGCTACTGGCTTAAACAGGCATCCACTCCCCTAAGTTGAACTTTTCTTGACTAAAACGTTTTAAAGGATACTGTATGTACAGTACAACTGACACCAACAACACATGCAGATTATTAGGTAAACTAAATAGAATGACAGAATAAACCAACCTTTATTTGGTCTGACTTGTTGCAGGTTGATAAAACAGCAGGTAAAAAGTTCCAATGTCTTTTCAAACAAAAACCAAAACGAGCTCTCAGCTTCTGCGGCGTTGAGGAACACATAAACTAAAAAAACTTCCTGCTTCTCTTCCTGTATGACTTGTATGTGATCGGGCACGGTACCAGTTTGGACCACACCCTCAACACAGCAGGATGTAAAACACAGCACTCGCACTATAAATGATTAGACTACAGGCTACTCTGAATATAACCACTGTATGTCTACATGTTGCAGTAACCCACCAGTAATTACTCAGTGAAGAGGAGCATGTCTGCCTTTGATGGTCAGTAAAGAATGTGAAACTACAAAAAACATGTGAACTATTTGAACTCTGAACACAGATATACAATATTTACATATAGCTACATATATAGATACATTCTAATCTTCCTTCATGTAAGGCAGTGATAGACTCGAATTCCCAACCTGCAGTGTCAGTGTCACCAAATCGGGTTCAATTTTAACATGTTAGAAAATATAAAAGGATAAAATGCTACTACTACTACTACTTCTACTACTAGTGCTAATAATAATAATAATAATAATAGAATTAAATACAATACTGGCAAAAATGAAAAAATAGGATTTTAAACAAGTTTTAATTTTTATTCATTTATTTGAATTAAAATATAATGAAATGATTCACTTCATGGTAACATACACCAAAACATGCACAAACACACTTTAAGTATATAACAAATCCATTATGAATCTGACATAACCATTCAGACATTTTAAAGTTAAGACATCCATTGTCCATTAATCTTGAGGGAATAGGGTTTGATACATGTGAGGCAGAGGGTCACAGATGGTTTGTTAAAAAGAAGATGGACTATGGGACATTTAAAGTTGAACATTACAGAATCCACAGTTGCTGTGCAACATCTTTCACATGTTCACTTCTACATGTGCAGTAGTTGGAGGGAAATGAAGCCTTACACATAAATTATTATGTAAATATTTCATCAGTATGGGGAAGAAGTCATTTGTCGTGAACAGGGCTGCAGGCATGGAGGCCATTTGAAGTTTTTACTGTGAAGGTGTATGTTTACTGCTGGATGTGCTTTTGACGAATGTAGCATTGCGCTCCAGTGTCACAGCCCTCCGTCCAGACGACTGGTTCAGTTCGCTCATGTCCACCCCTGAATCTAAACTGGTGTCTCGACTCTCCACTGGTCTTCGTCTCCTCTGCTGGTCAGACACAGAGTAATGGATCTCAGCTGCAGGTTTGCCCTCCAGAGACACAAACCAGGCCCGGGGAGGCTGGGGGGAGGGCATTTTAGAAAATTCTCCTAAGGCGTGTACCGAGTGCCTGCTGTCCCTGATTTTATTTAATGTTCCTGGGACTGACACAGACTCTGGGAGGCTGAAGGGACCCCTAGATGTGTTGGTGGAGGTTCCTGCCTGAGAACCCTCTAGAGCTCCAAGCTGGTCTTCAGTTTCTACCGCCTGGCTCGGTGTCACAGACTGACCTTTTTGCAGTGTCTGGGTGAAGCTGTCTTTGCTCTGTGGCTCGCTGGCAGCACTGTTTGAAGCTCCTGCACGGGGCAGAGTAGCTGACTTGCTCCACTGCAGCTGCTCAGCTTGTTCCTCCAAATGGAAGAAGGCTGGTGCGTGAAGGATGGCAACAGGCTGATTGTAGAAAAACAAATTCTCAGTCAGAGATGATGGAACTCTCATCTGGTCTCTGAACACACAAGTCCCGTCACTAGATTCAGTGTTCAGGTCCAGTTCAGCACACTCCAAAGCAATGGCCACAGCATTGGGATTGGTAATAATATCATGCATTGAATTAGCAGAGGAACTGCACTGATTGTTCCCCTTTTCTGTGAATGACTGGTTCAGCCCATCCTGTGGATGAGAGGCGTCCCTTGAATATATGTCAAAGACTTCATCATCACATGTAGAGGTGCTTTGGTCTTTCCTCATCACTGGTAAGATCATCTTGGCTTCAGTTTCACTGAGGGGACGTCTGCAGACAAGACAGAACATTAACCACAGTCAAAGAAGTGGAACCATTTGTCTATGAACCCATTCTGGAAACACTGGTCATTCAGTGACAAGCCAGATCTTATAAAGAAATAACTTACTACTAGACATCACTAATGATTTGTTGTGTGTAACAGCTCAGTGTTTTACTGGCAGTGAGGTCTTCTTTTAAAGGAACATTGAAATGAAAATGATAAAACAATCATGGCCCTGAGGTTTGAAAAGTGGCTCCGTAGAGAGCAGCTTCAGCGCTCTTACCACAGTTGTGATGCATTTCAATGTCCTTCAGAGTCATGTCAGAATAAATGTGTCACACCACATTCTCAATCAGGCCTACAGGACTCTGCCAGTAATAATAAACACACCACTTCTGCTTGGACTTGTGTGCTATGAGGAGGCCTCACTGCAGAACAGATGTAGTATAATTGGCCATGTGGTGAGTCAGTGTTTGGAGCAAATATCAGCAGCAGAGAAGGTGCAAAGTTCTCCCTTTCATCAGTGTTTGTTACTCTTTCTATAAAATATTATTTACTGTAGTTCTAATTGCAACTACATTCTCCAGCCCCAACAGATGAAGTGTGTAATCTAACCTCAAACTGAAGATATATTGAAAAGCTGAGAAAGGACAGAGGGATTTTTATGCTACAAAATCAGCATGTGCATCTTAATATTGTACTTGACAATCAGCATCATCAGAACTTCTCAGATGTATCAAATAGTGGGACATAAGAGTCTTTGTTACCTGCGATAACACAATAATCCAACCAGAAGAAAAATGATAACAACAAGCAGTCCTCCGAGCAGGACCATCAGGAAAGATGAATGGTGTAAGAGGAGGTCAATGGGAATGTCAAGTCCAAAGAAACCTGCACAAAATGGTTGACATGTAACAAATCCCTTTTTTCACAAACCAAGGCGAGTTCCTGCTCTCTTTCAATAGATTAGAGTCACAGATCTTTCTGTTTCCCTCCAAAGTTAGAAAAATTCAGCTGCCACAATGAGAACTACCCATTTATCCAATACATAAACATCCATCTAAAAAGTCCTATTTCACAGTTGGTATAGTATCAAATGAACAGAGAAAAAGCAGACCACTCTATTCTCTGTATGGTATTTTAGCATCATCATAAGCACTTACCTCTGGTATGTGACAGAGGTGCTGCAACCCAGTAGCCCAGATGAGGAGCTGTGAATTTCCACATGAGTTTTCCATCGACTGAGACCACCTTTCCTAGTCCTTTTCTCATCCAACCACCTAAGTCAAACAATAACAGAAGAATTTCTGGCTTTTACAATTCTTGAATGAGAATTTTAACTTTTTTTTCTTTCTAAAGAAAAGTGGTAAAATAACACAAATTCTGAAACTGGAGTGATTTTTCTAAGCAAAGTCCATCACTCTCAAAGTGACAGATTATGTGTAAACATGGTTTTCTTTTTTTTTTCTTTTTTTTTAAAAAAAAAGAACATTGAATTACACACATGAATGAAAATATGCAGATAAAAGTAAAGTACTGGATTCAACATTTTTATGCACTGCACTTAGGAACATTATTTGCCAATGAAGAAGTAGAACAGGGTTGGTCAAAGAGAGTGGGGCTTCTTGTGCTGCTACTGCATTACTTGTCTAAAGGCAACAGTGTTACTTTAAATAGTAAGACGATTAATTAAGTAAGAAAACATTGCTAAGTTGTCATCACAGAATTAACAAGAGAGCATGGTTAAACCAGCTGTTTATCCTGAGTCATCCTCAGGACTGAAAGTTTCAGTCTTCTTATTGATGTTATGAAATTATAATTATATAAGCCCCTTACATGCTGTTCTGTTAACGAGTGGTTATATTTAAGATTTTTTTTCCCCCACAACCCAAAACAGCCATCTGTCAGTCCAGTGGATGTCATAAAGTCACTTGCTCCTTTGATTCTTTGGAAATTCAGTCATTCGTGCTTGTATCATCACGACTTCTACTCACCAGTGGTCCGGTTAAAGAACCATGCTGGAACCACGTTTGAAATGTGAAGTCCACAGCTGTCAGGGATGTTGAGGCTGATCTGTATGGGCCCACTCACATGTAACTCTGAGTCTGCCGAGAAAAGGCGCACGCTGACAGCCGCCACCGGGCTCAACTCCACACTCACATACCCTTGAAAAGAAACGAGACAATGCTAAAGGGAGAACTGGATCAAAATGTGCCACTGGCTAAATTCACTTTCCTCACTTTTATCTTTCCCACCATGGAAGTCATGTAAAAGCTCTTTTGGCAAAGTGGCACCAGTTCAACTGAGACACTTTGATTGACACTATCGACTGCTGCTAGTGACAAAGTGTCTAGACTCCTACTAGAGGAGTGACACTGATTTCACCTCTGTCAAGAGAGACTGAGAGAGGATGCAACAGAAATCCAACAATATAATACAAAAATCTAAGAAATAAAATGTAACAAAAACATTCACAAATAGGGATAAAATGCATCAAATGATGACATGCTCTTTTTTTGGGGGGGGGGGTTCTTTTTTATATTACAACAACCACCAGATGTCAGCACAGACAAAATATTTTGAAATACTTTCATCAATTGTACTTGAGTCATTCAGACTCTTTTTAGAACTGTACTTTACCCAATTTGAAGGCACACACACACTAACACATTCACACACTCACACTTAAACACACCTGATTTACTGCTCATGATGCCCAGGGTGTTGAGAAGGCTGTCATCCTCTGATGACAGCCTGGGGATGGTCAGGTAAGCTCTGACAGAGGTGACATTAGTGCTGTCTGTCAGATTCAGCAGACTCTTGGGAAACTGGACAACAGGCGGTGACGAAGCATCTAGAAATGAAAGAAATATATTTACACTTATATCTAGATTAACATGTCAAATATTGTGTCTGTGTCTTTTATTACCACTATCTCTGTCTGATATAATGTGAAACCGTCAATGAATGATTGTACTCTCGAGCAAACAGTGAGAATAAACAGTAAAAGTTCCTGGATACAGTACCAGATGTTTTCCCAGTGATGAGGACAGAATCTTCAAAGAGCCAGATGTTTCCTTGATTGAAACTAAGTAGTGTCATGGTCACTGAGGAAAATACTGCACCAGAGAGGAAATGCAAAAAAAACAAATCAACAATTTCACCACAAGATGGCAGTGTGACAACATGTTATATAAAGTCACATATTGAACCTTACATGAAGACAAGGGGGGGAAGCATTCACCTCAAAAACAATCACTCAAATTTCAAGATTCTGTTTTTGTATTACAGCTTGTCATATGACAAATGAGGACCAGAGACAGAGGAACACCCACACGCCACATGTGGACTATAGGAAGGTCCCAAATGAGATTTTCCTGGGTGTTGTCCACTGCTGCTCTCCAATTAAATGTCAAGTGCAGTAGAGCATAGATTTGGCCTGGCCAGGACAACAGAGGAGATTTCCCTCAATATTTCAACCACTTTTCTTTAAATCACTTCTTTCATATGATATGAGAAGTGCCCCAAGCAGGAAAAAAACATAGTGCTATCTGTCCCTCTCTAGACTGTGGGCAATTCACTCACACAGTCTCAGAAACACACACAAACTGTAGTATGTAGCTGATATAGATAAAATGGGATCCAGTGCTACATAGAAAAACAACACTGCCTTTGTAACATTTATACATTTGATTAAGGTCTTAAACTGTGGAGATGTAGTTAATCAACTTCTACATGCAGACATCAACACATCTTACTTGGCATTCTGCTAGTTGTACAGGGTAGCAGTGTGTTAATGTAGCCGTCCTTGCTGACCACGATTGTGATAGGCAGCCCAGTTTGGTAAGGTACATCAAGTAAAACAGCACCTTCCTCCCCAGTAACAGTGCTGTTGGTCTTGGTGTAGTTGATGTAAACATCCACCATGGCTTGGCTCAGGGGCTGACGACTCAGCACATCGCTGACCTGGACCTTCAGGTTAAAGGAAGAACCTGTGGGGAAAAGAAAGAAACTGGTACAGTTGTTGCTTCAACAGTTTACAGCTTCACATGTGGTCAAAACCTCCAATAAAATGAAAACACCATAAATTGCAGTCTCACGATTGCACCTCTGTGGATTACCTGACATAACACACTTAAACGTCTTACTATTATTTTGTCCAGCACATTTTATGCAGTACAACAATTCCCCCTTAGGGCTTTAACAGATTGGAGTTGGCTGCAGTTCCAATTAACCTAGCAGGCTAGCCAGCCTCACTGACAACACAGCGGGAAAACTCATTTACAGACTCCCTCGAGGATATCAGTCAAATAATCCCTGCAGATTTCAAAAGAGGTGGACACACATACAAATGGTAAAATCAGGCAACAAGAACAACAGAGTAAGCCTTTAAGACAACATTATGCAACATCAGCCAAGCAGGCAGCTAAGTGCAGTACATATTTCCAATAAAGTTATTCTGATGAGGGAGCTCTAATTATTGCATGTTGTCAAGTGGCTCCCAGAGAATCTCATTCAGGTTCCACTGATAAGTGTGACACATTATCCACAAACCCTATTAGCCTCTTTCACACTGTGCACCAACATCCAATACAAATTTCATGACAACAAGACTTTATTTCTGAGCGGCACAGTATTGAATAACAATGAAGGCATGTTCATCACTTCTTGCCCACGCAGTATGACTAAATGTTAGCCATGCAGATAAGCAGACGCTGCCTGGAATCAATGCCTAAGGGACACCCAATACATCCAGGCTGCGCTAGTCAATATTTGTGTATATGACCAATGGATTGGACGAGTATGTGTAAGGTTAGAGGTGCCACTCAAAGCGATAAACTCACAGGTAATAATCAACAGCTCTGTGCATGTTGGCATCTTAAAGCTGATTGTTTTGGTGTCAAGGACAGAGTCTTACTGTTCACAGATAACTGTGTGCTAATGTGTTCATAACAACTTTGGTCAACTTTTGGTCCAAAAAAGTATTAATGTAAAATTCTGTGAAGTCTCTATAGGAAAAACTGACCAGTGCTTTTAAGAAACTCAGCGCCAACACTTGTACAGCTGCAAACCTCTGTGAGCACTGGGCAGCATTCCTTCACCTTCTGTAAATTTTCTCTCTACTTTTTCTCCAGAATCTGGCCTGGAGAGTAAGTTTTGGGAGACATAAATCTCAGCAGCTGTCTCATCATCAGCCCTCCGCAGATTCAGTATATCATCGTTATTTGGTGCTAGGAGCCCATAAAAGGCTCCTTCTTGGATTTTTTTTCATCAGTACCTACTTGCTGCTGCTCTGCTATAGCAGCAATCTCCCCAGCCATGATGTCATAAGCATCTCTCTCTAATGGTGACAACTCAACATTGACAGTAGCTACTGGTTTGATTGCATATAATCCTGCTACTGAACAATCTGCCAAAGCTCTGCTGAAAACTCATGAAGCCATGCCTCGTGCTATCAGCTTTCACACCATTTCAGCGAGTGCCAAAGCCAGATAACCAGATCAATCCATATCCTAACCCCCTAACAATTCCCTTTGATCATAGGCAGACAAATGACTGGAGCTGCCAGGGGTGCTGCCATTTTCCTGCCCCAGTATGAAACAAATATCTACATTTGGCTGCGTTAGAGTTAAACCCACTGAGAGGCAGACTGTACGCCAGTGCAGATGGACAAGAGGATGCTTGTTTTGGGAGAGGCAGCCTCCTCTTTCTGTGTGCTCTGCTTTGGTGGCCAAACAGAACAGAAGGGAGTCACTAAATCTGAAGTGGAGGTGCGCCGTGCCAGATTACTGTAATCTCCCCATTTGGCCAACTGAAACACACCGCAAAGAGGGTTATGAAGTATATTGAAATGGGCTGTCTGAGGCCACAGAGCAAGATGAGGAATAGATCCCCCATAGTGTGCGACATGGCTGCGACTTTAATACATGAGTACTGGAGCCCAAGAGAAAGAATTTGTCCCTTTGGTGAAAGTATTCAGTTCCAATGTGTGTATATTACAATCAATATTAATTAATTAAATGCAACATATAGTAGAATTAGAACATTGTGCCTGTTGCTAAAAGCAGTTAAATTACCAGTTGCTGTCATATCAAACACACATACACACACATCACCATCCTTTCATCACCACATACTCTGATTAAACCCATGAGGAAGGAACAAAAACATGTTGACTGGTCATTTCTGTGAGACCACCAGGCAGGATAAACAGATGGTCCAACAGGGACTTATCCCTGGTGACCCCCCTCGTCCCTCCCCACCCTGCCCACAAACATGCTTGTTTGTGTGTGTGTTGGAAGTAGGCCATACATTCCACTGATAGAAAACAAGTAAAAAAGTGCATCCTTTAATATGTAGGCCATACCAGCTCCAAGCACAGGTCAGCAAAAATACAAATGAGCTGTGATTTGAGACAAAGGGTGATCAGGATGGAGAGGATGGTGAGGGGCGGAAGCTCTAACACACACACTGGTCCTGATGTCAAACTCAGAATCCTCTCGGGGGGGGGGGGGTGATTAGATCTTTGCATCTGTTGCTCTGCCATTTATAAAGGGAACAATGAAGATGTTAATCTCAGCATGAGGAGAAGTGTCGATCCAGGTCAAGAGAGAAGGTGCTTGTTGTACATTTGTATCTTTTTCATATCATTTAATAGAACAAACAAGTGGGCAGTCATTCCTCTGAGAGAAGAGTCTGTACTGAAGGTTTGGCAGGACATGCAAGTCAGCAGGAGGGGGCCAGGGTGGGGGGAGGAGAGGACAGGAGGGGAGGGGAGGGGAGGGGGTGGTACAAGACACAACAGAATGCTTGGGTGCAGTTCCAAGTATTAAATGGCGAAAACAGGCTGTGGGATCATGTGATGACGGATGGTAATGTACTCCTACAGGAACATGAATTAGTCATGAATCAGTTGATGAGTGAACAGGGTCAATGCATTCAGATCCTCTGCACTGTAAACAAGAAGATGGTTGTATGTCTCAAAACAGCCAGGAGGAGTGACATGAAGAAGGAGGCCATAAGTCAGTGTGTGTCCCATTGTTTTGGTCCTCACATGTGGTTTTAACACACTTTTCTGGCCAGCTCTCCACTCACATGAAAGTGTTGACCTTTTGTTAGAATATTGTAAATGGTGCAGACATAACATGATAAACGAGAGGCTTGCTGGCGGTGATGCAGTGAAAAGAGACAGATGGAGAAAGCGTTACTCAGGAGGTGACGGCAGCGAGCTCCCTCATCACTCATCACTCATGAATAGATCAGCAGATTTGTGAACAAATCCTCATACAGATGGTCCAGCACGACTAAATCTGCACATCTTAGTCTATAATCTGCTACAAAAACCCATTTAGTACGATGGTTGCTAGAAATAACAAGTAATGTCAAAATGTCATCATGAACATTTAATCTCCAGATATAATGTGGTTTGTTTTACACTTTACAGTCTCTATTAACACAGTTTAAACCCTGACTAGTTTTACTGAGCTTTGAGTGTCCCTGTGGAACAGTGGATCTACACAAACCTGGCAGGGGATCCAGCACTTGCTGGTGGTACTGAAAGGGCTCTTGTCTCATGTGGTCCCGGTTTGAAAAGTTCCCGTCATCGATATGCAGAGAGTGTCCCACAGCCGGAGTCAACTGTGCAGCCGCTCCGCCGCTCTCGCACAAACTCAGCGCAGATATCAGACTGATCAACAGGCGCATGACTTTGGAGGAGATGCTGATCGATCACACGTTTCATCTACAACTTCTGCGAAAGCGGAGACGCTCCATCCACCGCCATCCCAACTTCTGTCCTGTCAGCCGCTCTTCAAACAGCGCAACTAACTCCTCCCCTTTAAGCTGCTTCGTGAGGCCCATCTATCTATCTATCTATCTATCTATCTATCTATCTATCTATCTATCTATCTATCTATCTGTCTGTCTGTCTGTCTGTCTATCTATCATTTTTTCAATTTTTTCAGATTTTTAAAATAAAATAAAATAGGACAATGACCTTTACTTTGAAAAGCCACCCTAGTATTTTGTAGTCCTCAGTGCACAGTGAACTGGCTTTATGGTGCGGTAGCTCCCAAATGTATATTTCTCCTCTCCCATGTGAGCAGCACCAGTCAGCTCATTCTTTCATACGCACAGTTTAACTGTACACTGAATGGAGTTGATTATGCAAACGCACTTGCATCAACCTATTTTTACCACTAGATGGGGATAATATAATATAATATGTATTAGTGACAATACCAGCGGAAACACTGAGCCATTAATAATTCCGTCTGTGTGTTCACATAACTGATGAATGTAATGACAAAGAGCCGGTGTTTAAAGTGAATCTGCCCCTGAGGGATGTGACATAACCTGTAATGGTCTGACAGCGATGGTGATGAAGATGTCAGGAGTTGCAGCTGTGGTAGTGATAGTTGTGTTGGAAGAGTAGCTGCACTAACAGTGACACTGACAACACAGCAGCAGTGACAGTGACAGCTGTTCTGATATTACATAATGATGTGGCAGTTAGTTATCTTGAAGATATTTCTATGTTTGTGCGACTTTCCAAGTCTAATAAATTCATCCATTAAACATTCATTCTACTCCAGGCCTCTGCTTATACATTAACTTTGGTGGGAAATGTATTTTCTTAGTCAGGGCTTTTTAGTTCTCTCTGTGGTGAGCTAAATGATTAAAGAATAAGTGAACAGAGCAGAGAATGGACACATATCCACTACTGTATGTCATGTTTTCTTGTATTATTGGCACAACTCCCTTGGACTTTCTCTACTTTTTTACCCTCAGTTTTCTTCCCTTTTGTTTTAATGTGGCCTTCAATATTCATAGGAGCTCAGAAATAAACATCCTTGAACCACGTCCTTCTACACACTGGTGATGATCATTAACCAAACTCCCGGAGGGATGCACAACAATCTTCCAACAAATATTCTCACACAATGATGGAGAGCACTGTGCTATCCATCATTCCAGGTACAGACCCATCAAGTGTTCACCAGTGACCCTTCATCTGGCATCTGCATTCATCAGCTTTTTTTCCATTAATACGTTCAAGTTTTTCCTTTAATTTATTCAGGGTTTTCCTTTAATTTGTTAACTCAGTGTACATACATTGATTATTTAGCATCAGACTGTAAATATGTAAAACTGTACTTACATCATCGGATAGATAACCTGGTGACACATTGATCAGACTCTCATGAATCTCATTCAGAATTACAAACAAGGTGTGTGGGGAGAGTGGGATCTGCTTAGCCATGTATGTAGAGTGGTTAGTGCCCCCTACTGATAAAACAAGCTCTACATATCTTTATTAGAACTGAGACATTTCCTCTCAGCCAATAATTTTATCTGAAAAATGAAACATGGTCATTTTACACAGATAGGGTTTATACACTGTTTCACTTTATTATATCTCTTAAGTCGTGCCTGAAGGTTGGTTCCCTCTGTGATATTTGCCCACGGAGCTTTTCTGTCACCAAAAGCTTGAGTGAATCCTTACTGGCTTCTCCACCATCATAGCTCTTCAGTGACAGGGGCCTCAGAGAGGCAGTGAGTTGACACATTTGTCCTCCCAGCTCTATTCCCCTCTGACGAAGCATAAATCGGAGTCTAAACACACAAGCAGCAGGATTGATGACAGCCCGAGTCTCCAGGATCAATTTGCACAAATTAGATATAGTAATGGTTCATTTCTTCACCTAAACAGCTGCATCTACAGGGACTATTTTGGAAATCTGCTCCCTTTTGCTCTGGAAATCTGTATCCATCCATCCCTGACTGCTTTCCTCTATTAATCTTATCTCCACATAGATGGAGTTTCCTTTTTGTTTTTCTGCACACAATGCTGCAGACTTTATTACATTCTATTAATAATGCAAAGAGTCTGTTCCACCACATAGAAATATTTTTTCTTTTTCTTTTTCTTTTTCTTTTTTGTTCTCTCCGGTCATCTTTTTCTTTGTGCATATTTTCCACTTCTATTATAAAAATCAAAATAAACACCTGTGAAATACCAACTCTGTCCTAAACTGGCTGGAATACTGAAAACTGCTGGCATGAAAACAAATAAATCGAATATTAATCAATATCTATATATTGTTTAACAGTGCGTTCAAGCTTGAATAGAGCAACACTCAATACAGGTCAGGTCTCTGTTACGTATCGTCTAATGGTGTCTTTCAATGGGAAAGGACATAAGCTCAACAAGATCAATATTTTCCTCCTCTTACACAAAAGTGAGCACAGCGATTCATGCCAGCTGAGCCATTAATGATCAAAACTCTGTGTCAGAGCTTAACACACTGATGAAAAGACAGATGGTAGATGAAATCTGACATTTTGTTGACTTGAAACAGTCATCATGTCAGTTTTCAAAGCATCATAAAGATTAAACTTAATTTAGTGCTATTAAGCACATTCAGGAGAGAAAAGGTTTGGATGCCTTATTTGGCAACAAGGTATCACACTATCTACAAGATGAGCTTATTATTTTATATGCATTAATTTCTCAGTTTTTAATGACTTTACAAGTAAATGTCTTAAAACACTTCAAACTACCACTGTTAATTGAACAGATTAAATGAGAGGCTCCGCAGCTGTGCTCCTCTTCAAAATACCAGAGAGGGACCAGAGGCGACGAATTGACGTGAGCATGTAAGACAGGAAACATGACAAAGTGACAGACAATGTCGCGCGGTGAGCGAGCCCTTGCCTAGAGAGACAGGTGCATGACTTGCCATTAATAATGATGACATCAGCGAGACCTTGAGGAACACTGACATGCCATGGAATTTGGTTGGAAGATAATAAAGACCCCAGAAAAGTTTAAAAAGTTTGTTATGTTACTTCATGAGCACTGGGGGAGACATTGCAGAACATTACATCAGGATTCTATTAAACTGCACTGACTTAAATGCAGAATTCAGATCCTTTCTCCACTACTTCACATGAGTTTTCAGAGCTATTAAAACTTTCAATCTAGTTTCCATTTAAATATCTACTAGCTGATGGAGTAAGAAACTTAATACCAAGGCTTAGGATACATCTCACTATGGCATTGTGAATTCAAATGCAAGACATAAAGAGAACAGGGATATTGGATAGTGTATTAAATAATGGCAGAGGATAAATCACATTGAATTTTTTGACCTGCCGACCTTTTGTTTTGTCCCATACCAGACCAAAGTATTTTAGAATTCAGAAATCTCTTCACATCTACTATAGATTGCAGTTCCTTGACAATGCATCCCAGTGACTTTTTGATGCCCTGAGGTTTTGGAGACAAAATTAAAGTGGGACCATCAGGATGGAATAAAGCTTTGCAATAAAGCATTGCTGTTGCTCATATGGGATCAATGGTAGAAAAGGGAACAGTCAGTAGTCAGGTTCCCTGGACAGCTCAAGACCATGCAACTGCAATTGTGTGTGTGTGTGTGTGTGTGTGAAATGAAGTTATAGGCGTCATTGGTCATGTGATTTTGATACAACAAATTAAAGGTCAACACACCCTCCTCAGAGCTTAAGGTGTCATGGGTAACATCACCGCTGGTAGCTCTTGGTTGAAGTGAGAGAGACACTGTGGTCAGGTTACAGTAAGTCAAGTAGCATTTATCTGAGAGCACCATACACTCTTCACACTTTCCACCACCGAGAGCAGGGCGGTAGTAAAAAACCTACACTACGTTCAGTGAACATGATCCTGCTAAACTACATGTCAGCACAGTTTAGTAGCATATTAACAGTTTCCAGGAAACAGTGGTGAAGTCCTCCACCATGAACTGCAGCGTGTCTGGTTCATGTCTAGCTGCAGATAATTCTCCTTCTCATTTCTCTGTCTACTGGCACTCTGAGCAGAATATCCGAAACAAAAGAAATGCTGGCAACTAATAGTGGTAACTAACACTGACATATTGTCAGCATCAGTTACCTTAAGTGACAAGGTTTGGCTGGCATGAGGCATGTGTACTTGTTTGGTTTTCAGGCACTTTCTAATCAGACCAAATCAGATTTACCACGGCTTTCAGGAAAGTCCTCCGAAAAATGTCCAAGTTCTAGTTATGATTTCGATGTTGACATGATGATGCAATTTATACATCAGAACCTATAAATTATAATGATAACTGTGATAGGTACAGCCTCAGAGACATGGTAGCATAGCTGTAGACTCTTGTCTTTTTTTTTTATTTTTTTTTTTTTTACTCTGTTTATGTCAGACCCACATCAGTGTAAAATAATTGGTCTGTAAAAGAAGAAACTTTTCTTCGGTGGAGCTGGTAGTCTGTCACGGTAACCAGAGATGAAAGGTGAGGTGATGTGATGGCCACATGCATGGTCTGATAACTATATGTAACTTGACTATGAGAAAAACTGAGCTCCTCCAACAGCAACCATTATTACTTCTTGTTATGACGTGAGTTATTAAGCCAGAGGGAGGCAGACGTGGAGGTCTCCTTCAGATGGATGAAGAAGGTAACATTGCGCGTGGTGGGTGCAGTGTGATGTCAGCTAGCTTAACTGAGTTAATGTAAGTTGATTGTGATGAATTTAAACAACAGAGGACCAACTGGGCGTTTCTTCTCTGCGGAACATCAGGAATTCGGTGCATAAACTTCATTACGGATACTCAGCATCCCTTCTCACATTAGCTTCACTGCAGCCCTCAGAAGTGATCAAATTTGCACAGGGCTTCAGAGGAAGCTTTGTGTATAAAGACTCACCCATCCTGAGACATGAAGCCCATCCCCCAAAAGGCCTTTGCTGATTGAAATGCTTGTCGATTGTTTGTTAAACAACCCTTTTTTTTCCCTTCAGAAGAGGTGAATGCTAAATCTCTTTCACACTTTTTGTTCTCTGAAATTAACTGCATTTGGAGATTAGGGGGGGAATATGAGGACGAGTAGAATAGGGAGTTAATCGATGCCATTTATCCAAGCTTTGGCTCTGCTGCGGCTCCACCAGTCCATTAACATTAGCGCCAACACTGGCCCCCTGTTCAGCAACCAAAATAACAGGGTTTCGAGCAGATATGTTTTCTGAATGACTGATAAGAGTTGGTGTGTGGGGCATCAGTCAAAGTGCTCCTCACTGTTATGATGCAGCGACATGCTAACAGAGCTGACATCCTGGGATCCTGGAACGTTCAATTGCATTATAAGGACAGCTGCCTCATTTCCATAAAGGTTTTGAGAAGGAACCATGGCCTGCTTCCCCACTTATTATATTCCATCAAGACATGATCTAGTTTTCAAAACATGTGACCTCTGCCAAGGCAGTTGTTTTTGCTTGTGTCTTTTTGAATATTTGTCAGTTTGTGGCTATTAGAAACAGAATACAATGACAACCCAATGTCAACTTACTCATAAATATGGAAGGTTACCAACCGTAGTTCATCATTCTCCACACTTACACACATATGCACAGTGTCATGTTTGACAGATGTAACAATATCTTCAGTAACATTAGTTCAGTGTCCAAATTCAATAAAAGGGTAAGCCTGGCGTCTTCCTTAACTCTGACTGGCTTTTGCACAATTGGGGAATATTACACAGTAGATGTGCTGGTCATGAAACACATTACATTTCTAGTGCATTTGATAAACATTTTTCAAAACCATAAACTTACACTTACAAGTAATAACAGCAGCCTGTGCTACTGGTTTCACACACAACTGCATATAAATAACTGGGGTGGAAAATCAACAATGCTAGTAATCGTGGCAACAATATATACATAAAACACAGGGCAATCATAGTGATATTTTTAACACTGTGTGAAATGGCTCCCTGTTATGTGAGAGGGTTTCTGGTTCTGCCGATCCTGCTGAGAATTAACAGTCGAGGCCAATGCTTAATTTGGAGCTTTTAGCTCATTTTTGCAGCTCTTTGCTCCTTGTAGTTGATGCCTCTTACCAACTGTTACATAAATCCACAGGCAGCCTCCCAACACATAAAATCACATGAGAACAACAGCATACTATGTGTAAGTGCCCACTTAAAACTGCCAAATGGCAGAGAGCTGAGGTAAAAGTTTGGGAAGCTTAAACAAGCCAATTGTACACTACCTGATAGTCCAGGAAAAGTTTGGCTGATGAGAAGAAAACATAAAAAGGTAAATGAAAGTCTGGATTTGTTTAATTATTATTCTCAGGAGCCACAGTGCCAATTTAGGACCAAAACACAATGAATGTCCCCTAGAGATTATTTACAATTTAACTGCAACAGCAAATACGTTTTGCAGGAAACATAATCTCTGACTGGATTATGCTCAGAGGAAATGATTTTTAATGAAGTACTACATCCATACAAAAGGTTTTGGAGTGTGTGTGTGTGTGTGTGTGTGTGTGTGTGTGTGTGCACCTGCGTGTGTGTTTGTGACTGTGTGTGTGTATTAAAGCATACACTATTCCCCAACCCAAACCATGTAGTGTGACATGATCACACATGATCACACCTAAAACAACCAAGGTTCTGAATCAGGTCTGGATTGTTAAAAAAAAAAACATTTGTTAAGCTTCTGGTCCAAACATGCAGGCTAAGACAAACTGGCAGCTCTAAATTGCCCATTGACGTGAATGAGAGTACTCGTCTGACTCTTGTGTGGTGCTTTGATATAGTGGATGACATCCAGCCCCACCTGACCCTGAACAGGATAAGTGGTTTAGAGGATGGATAGATGCAGTATTTAGAAATTATTTTTAAGCCAATCATTTCTTAGCCTCGTCTCCAAATAGCATCATTCTCTACATCCCTGTTCAGCAGTTTCTTAGAGCTGAGTCTGAAAGCCCACTGGAGTCTTATGTGATGCTCCACTGCTCTTTCTACACAGCCTGAAATTCTTTCATGCAGGCATTTCCAAACTATTCCTCAAAGGGCCGGTGTGGCTGCAGGTTTTTGTTCCAACCAATCAAGAGCACACAGATTGACCAATCAGCTGTCTGAAGACTGAGATCAGTTGATTAACTGAGTCAAGTTCTTTCAACCTCTCAAATTGAAAGGCTATTTTACATGAGTGGATAGTGAATAGACAAAATATTTAGTCAAAACATATTGCACACCATCCCATCTAACAACAGAACATTGTCAAAAACAGTGACAGTATCTTGTTATGAAGCTGAAAATGCAACAATGACATAATTTGATCAAAGGAGGGTTATTCTGGCTATGGCCCACAGATGATTATTAGGAAATTCTCCACAGGCAACTGGCTATTGATTTTCCTGTGATATTTCAATAGTCCACAATGAAGTGTACCATAATTGTCACAGTGTTGTTCAATGGTTTGTGTCCACATTAATAATGTCTACATGTGAGCTGATCTTCTTCCTACGCACGGATTCCTGACATATTTATTTATTATTATTTTATTATTATTCCTATTATTCTAACTAAACAAGTGATTATTTCACATCATGATCCTAAAAGGTCATGCTCCTGTCTGAGAGTAAAACAGCAGGGTTAGTGGAGGTCTTGTTGGGTGGAATATGTCCATTAATGGGTTTAAAATGTGTAGTCAGTTCAATATTCAGAATTTTTTAAGTCAAACTTATTCAACATCATCTGGAGCTGCCATCTGCTCTATGGTGGTGCTGTGTTGAAACCTTGTATGCACACTGATACAGTAGAGCAGTACACAGTACAACATCTATATAGCAGGAGTGAGGGTAGGTGTGTCAGGTAAAGACGTTTGCTGAAAGTCTGAAGCAAGTGGTAGTTCAGGGTGTTATAGAGGAGATAGGACTCTCTGCGGAGATGAGTTTTCAAGGGATTCTTGGAAACAGAGAGGAATACAGTGGCTGAGAATTGGGGTGGACCTGTATGACTGGATTTATGGGTGTAGACCCAGAAGCCATTTTGTTTTGACTCCAGCAACCACAGGGTGGCCACTGTAGGTCAATGAATCATAGAGTGCCATATGCCAGTTTTGGCTGATTGAGGACCAGACATGCTGCTGCATTCTGGGCCATTTGTAAGAGTTTCAACCATGCATACATCGAGGCCTGCCAGGAGGGCACTGCAGCAGTCAAGCTAAGAGATAACCACGATCTGGACCAACTGTTGGATGAGATACTGACTCCAGTAAAACAAAACTGTCCTGATATTGTATTGAGCAGACTGGGAGTAGGATACAGCATGGTCAGAGGATAGCTGGTTATCACACATGACACCTGTTTCACAACCTTCGTTCGGGTATGACGAAGAGGCAACTTTGATATTGATTTTGTGATGACAAACAGACTGGCACAGATGACTCAGAGTCTTAGAAAGGTTTAGCTGAAGGTGTTTGCCCTTTATCTGTGGATATGTCTGAAAGACAAGAAGAAAGGTGTGCAGACTTTATTAATTTGGCTTCTGTTGTTTTTTTTTTCACTCTTCTTACATCATATAAAAGAAAAAGAACAGGAGAAGAAGTAACAACTAATAATTCATATGCACTGACTTTGGTTCCGAGACTGGAGGGCGGTGTTGGTGAAAGTCAGCCCCCACCCACCCCCTTTCTTTTTGCTGAGAGTGGGGTTGTCAGACTTTTTTGAGGACAGAGGAGCTACACCTCAAGTTTATATTTCAATTCTTTTGCTTCATAATACCTGAATCAAATATTTATAAGTGGCTACGGTGATGAAATAAGTTGTGTATCCATCTTTTGTAAGAACAGTTTTTTTTCCTGCACACTTTACAAACAGTGGTGTTGTGCTTAAATATAACTGAGAAAAACCCAAAAGAAACATCCATGTTGATAAGCTGACCTGTCCATTTAGTTAATAGTGTCATCATGGTCTTCTCCAGCTACACTCTTCAGCTGTGTTGTAATTCAGAGGTCACAGCCTTTGTCAGGGTTGGTTTATAAAAACATGGTGTAGCCGCCATAGACCACAAACAACAAACTGACTTTATTTGGTTTGGTCTATGGAGGATTACACTTTGTATCAACAGCAGTATCTGACCTGACCAATTCATCATAAAGTGCTGCTCTTGTCACCTTGTTGCCTTGACAACCTTTTTTTTTCTTTCTTTACAAATCTAATTTTAAGGCCCTTGGTTATAACAGATCGGTCATCAGCTGTTGAACCAGGCAGAACTCAGTGCTTACATTTAAAAGTGTAATCCTCAGGCTATGCTGTTGTTTGGTGCAGTATATTTTTTCATTAGTGGCACACAAATTAAATCTTTGAATAAATAGCACCATAAAGGTCTACCTGTTGGAGCTGTCACTGTCCAGGAAGGAGTCTTGTGGTGAGACAGTCTAGTAACACCACTGCAAAACACTGCACTATTACTACTACTACAAAACAAGAAAATAAAACATTAAGGAAGTACAATAAAACCAACAGAGCTATGTAAAAACAAACAAGCAAGTAAATAACAGAGAAACAGAGAAAACCTGCAGCTCAGATAAAACAGGGAGCTGGTGTAGAGACACTAAAACAGGTGAGATGAGATCGTAGTTCTTGGTTCCGGTTAAAAGCCTTGCTGCTGACCTTTGACTGCATTCAATTCAGAGCTTTTTGGTTATTAGGAGAAGTCTCCTCTTGAAATAATTGTCCTCACAGCATGAGGTGATAAAAGCATGTATAATGGTTTCCGCATCTGTAGAATTCAAAATGGTCTTTTTTTTTTTTTTGCCATATTCTGAGATGATAAAAACATGATTGGATGAGCTTAGTAATGTGTTGCTCAAAACCAAAATTGCTGTTAAATAGCACACCGAGATTACTTGTAAACAGTAGATGGCAGTATTTCTTTTGGGGTAATATTTTATATGTCAGTTAGGCAATCTTCTAAGGAACTGTATGGAAACCTGAGGTCGTTGGCCACAATAGGGCTGTGTATCATTCACATAACAATGAGAAGAAACATCATGTCTGACGATGACATCACCCAAGGGAAGCACATAAAAGGAGAACAAAAGTAGCACAAGAATAGACCCTTGAGGAACTCCATATTTAGGCCCTCTCCCATTTTAACCATTTTTTAACCTCTTTCGAGAGCAAAGGGAAGTGCTTTTAGAGAGCAAAGGGAAGTGCCCTTAAAATCACCCCTTAAATCAGAGGGAAGCCAGGTGCAAGATGAAAAGCAGCAATGGCGTCTTCTGTTTTCTGCATTTCTTCTTTGATGGTTCATCAAACAAAGACAGATCATCAAAGCCCGCAAAACAGCCAACACAACTGCTGGAGCCAGCATTTTCAAGTGTGATTGAAAATCCACTACAAGGTGTCGCTCCTGTGTCTTCACTACGCGTGACTTAGGTGAACACATCAGCTATGTTAAGTGGTGTCCCATTTCATAGGGTAAGATCTCTACACTTCTCACTTCATCAAGTCGTCAGGGCTTTCCCCACAACTGGCAAGCCACTGGAGGTAAGTGGGTGAGTTCTCTTCTCAGTCTTCATCTCTTTTCAGTAGAAACCAGGCAAAGCTAGCAGATGTTGATGCTTTGTTTAATTTGCTGGGACCTATTTGTACTGTTTACAAAGTTTGGTGCTGTTCTGAGCATTATTTGTAGCTATGAGTGGCTTTTTGATCGCGGTTAGCTCGTGGAGAAATAGATAGCAGTATTTTGCTCTCGTGTGGTCTGTTCTAAAGTCACTACAACTAGAGAGGTTTGCGGGGGGGGGGGGGGGGGGGGGGGGGGGGTCCTTACTCAGTGTCATGGTGTGTTAGACCATGGATTAAACTTACACCGGAATATCCCTTTAATATTCAACATAATATTATGAGAGGCCATTTAGGAAATAATTCATATTTGCTCTCACACCACTACTATACTCTCTTACACACACTACTTTACACACACTATTATACTCATACACACACACTACTATAACCTCATACACAAACTACTATACTCTCATACACATGCTATTATACTCATACACACATCACTATACTCTCTTACACATACCACTAAACTCATACACACACAGAAAACACACACATACTTTGTGAGAGAGTATAGTTGTGTGTGTGTGTGTTCTCTGATGGAACTAGGGTGAACTTAGTTCTGGGTTTGTTTGTTTTTACATGGCTCCTTCGATTGTTTTCCACCATATAAAATATAATCTATGGGATACATATTTCACAGCATTGTGGGATAAAGTATTGTCCACATTATGTTCTTGGTCATATGGCGTGGTCCACTGGTCTTGGGACTGTGCTCCTGCCGCAAGTCTATTATACTATGCTATTATATTCATACATACATGCACACTACTCTCTTACACACACTATTATACCCATACACACACCTAACTACTCTCTACACACACTATTATACTCATACCATACAGTACTATGCTCTTAACATGCTATTGTACTCTCACACACTATTATACTCATACACACACCACATACACATCACTATAGTCGTAGTGTGTGAAAGAGTATAGTGTTGTGGGTGAACAAAATATAGTGGTGTGTGCTTGTGTGTTAGTGGTGTGTGTGTATGAGTATAATATTGTGTGTAAGAGAGTATAGTGGTGTGAGTGTGTATGAGGATAGTGTGTGTGAGAGAACAAATATGAATTATTTCCTAAACAGCCCTCATATAATAATAATAACTTTATATATATAAAACAAGATGACATATCATGTGTGAATCATGCAGTCAGGGCCATGTACCATCAACAACATTAACCAATCAAATTAATTGTGGGTGTAGCTTTTCATCATGGCAGAAAAAAGACTATAGGGTTCATTAATTACTGGTCTAATACAGGTTAAGTTTACTGAGCTACTGAGTCAGAGGTGGCACATTCAGGGCAACCTCATCAAACTTTGAGACTGTATAAAAATACATAACCATTTTGATGTCTCGACTTGTAGGTGACCCTGTGCAATTCGCTCCACTTCCCCTCTGCCTTTGTCTTGGAGTGTTTCAAAGGAGTCTTGAGTCTTTGATGAGCGGAGTCAGAGCCGCAGGCGAGCAGCTGAGGGGGGGGTGTGGATAGAGTTTGGGCTAAGCTGCATATCCATAGATCGCAAATACAAATGAGGCAAAGGTGTAGCAGCTACACCAATCCTTTTGATACAGTACATGAAGAACTTTTAAGTGATTCCTTCTATAACTATGCTGTAAGAGATAGGTGACAAAATCCACTGTCCTCATTCCCTGCAAAAAAAAAAAAAAAAAAAAAAAAAAAAAAAAGAATTTGCAAGATCAGCTTAAGCTAATATGCGGCTTCAGGGTGTGTAGTTTTAATTGCCAATTTGTGGTCCTGGCAACAAACCTACCGTACATGCATATATCAGGAAGTATATTCTGCCATGCTCACAAAAAAAAACACTGAGAGGGAAATTGGATCTCTTGAAAATGCTCACTCGAAATTTGGTTAACTCCAAAAGAGGGCCACTGAAGTACACAACAAGGGATATCTTAAAGGCCAATAAGGAGTGAAGGAATGATTACAAAATCAGTGACTCTTTGAAAGTAAACATCTCTATGTGAGAGTGTATTAAGATTGACTTGAAACATCCAAACTTTAAGCACTCTCAAGGTTAGGAAACCTGAGCAATGAAATGTTAGCACAGAGGTGAGATGAACTTCAATAGAATACTTCCAATGCCGTGACTTAAAAAACCTTGCTTTTCACTTCGCTGCATCAGAGTTTCAATGCTTTCCGCCCTTGAACTGTACAGAATGCATTCTTTTTATCAAGGCAAAGATTGTTATCAGCAGTGCTTTATTGTCATTTTCCAATCCTGTCATTTGCTGGTACATTAACAT